>ONZH01025418.1:0-29267 GCA_900303285.1 Rhinella marina | reverse complement strand
GATGGTGTTACTAAAGGTTCTGTACCTGTTGTTGGCCCTGATGGTCCCTATCCCTGTACATTCGATAGGTAAACTCCAGTGGCGATTATTCTCCTTATGGAGAGAGTGCCCTTTCAGGCCACCTTTGCAAGTGCGTACGGAGACTTAAAGGCCATGCTTGCTCCGCTAAAAATTCTGGGAAAGGAATATGCAAATTTTCCAAGGTGGGATTAGGAAAACTTTTGCCTCCGTGACTACCTCAAGTTATGTCCCAAGGCTTCTTGTAAGTCGACATTGATTTGTAAGGGGACTGCCCACAAGGCAGTCATGGAAGCAAAAGTTTTATTAATACCACCTTGGGAAATTTGCATATTCCCTTTCATAAGTAAACTTCAAAAGCAGTTGCTCAACTTCATATGGCAAGGGTGTAAGCCAAGGAAAACGGCCTTGGTTCTTTATATGGCTAGTGGGTCTGGCAGGATGGGGCTACCCAAGTTAAGTAGTTACCATAGAGCAGTCATAATCAACCAAATAAGACCATTGCTTACTCCTTTCCAGGGCTTCAGTGGCCAACACTTGAGACTCATTTATCAGCTGGTCGTTCCCTTAAGGCCCTACTTATAGCAAGTTAAGCAGAAGAGCGATTTTTCCCAACATCAGCAACCCCTCTATTAGCGCATCATTAGCGGCCTGGTGAGCATTACTCAAGGTGTGTCAGGGAGACACAGATGGTAGGGTCATAACTGTCCAGTTACAATCATTGGAATATCTTATACCGGGTGTGGATTTTCGACTTTGGGAGCGTAAGGGCTTTTCAATATTCAGGATCTGCTTGGAGAGGGTGGAATACATTCATTTTCTGACCTGATTCACAATATAATGTCTCACCCTCTGACTTTCTCTTATATTATATTCAAGGATCAAGCACTATTTAGCCCAACACCCTGGGTCTGTAACATGGGTACTATTGTCAATTTATAGCTTCTTGATGGGATTACCTTCCCCAGAATTTAAATCCACTAGGCACCTCTAAAACAAATTGCAATGTTCTGATGAAGTGGTGACACTTCCCCATTTTGAAAATTGGCAACAAGACCTAGGGGTGGGGATACACTCTGAGAGCTGTAGGTATAGATGAATTTTCCCCGCAAAGTCCTCAAATGCTATGCCACATCTTATTGTCGCCAAACTGTTGATAGCAAGAAAGTCACGGTCCCCTTTGCCCCCCACCTTGCAATCCCTAAATGAGTTTTTAGCAGAACACTGTACATACAAGAGACTGTTCGCATGTAGATGTGGTCAACTTCAAAAATTTTATGATGGTTATCTGAATTTCCAGCACTAACCCCAGAGGTCCCGAGAGTTACGCTATAACACAACAGGATGGTCTCTCAAATGTTTTAGTAGCAGGTCCATTCCTTCCACATCTAGTTATAACCATGATAAAAGGTATGCTTTATGACCTGGGCTCATAGGGTGGATGTGACAGTCGGGGGGGAGGGGGGTTATCACTTTCGGCAACACTCCCTAGTATTTGTAAGAGGCATGTTTAATGATTGCATGATAGTCACGGCAACTACAATTTCCTGGTTTTGATGTTTGTTGCTTTAAGTTGAAATGTACAATATTTCTCTATAGCATTTAATGCATGTGTATATGTATATGTAACAAACTGTAAGAAAATGTTCAATAAAAATTTACCTAAAAAAAAAGTTGCCCATACTAGATTGAAATGCCCCTGTGGCCATAAAGTGCCCCTGTCACTTATAAGTTCCCCTTCCTATGTTCATTTCACAAAAAAATTATTCATTCCATGACTAGGAAGCACAGGGAATTTTACGAAATGCATGTTTATGTGAATTATGTGTTCATTCCATTATTATCTACACATCTTACATGTTCATTCCACTGCTAGGAAGCACAGAGAATTCACTACATGTCAGTCAAAGTGGAATATGTGTTAATTTCACTATTATCTACGGATCTAACCTGTTCATTCCACATCTAGGAAACACAGGGAATATACTACATGTCAGTTTATGTTTTATATGTGTTTATTCCACTATTATCTACACATCTAACCAGTTCATTCCATGTCAAGGAAACACAGGGAATTTACTGCATGTCTGTTTATGTGGAATATGTGTTCATTCCACTGTTATCTACACATCTAAACTGTTCATTCCATGTCTAGGAAGCAAAGGGAATTCATTGCATATCAGTTAATGTGGAATATGTGTTCATTCCACTATTATCTACACATCTAACCTGTTTATTCCATGTCTAGGGCACACAGGGAAGTCATGCCATGTATGTTTATGTGGAATATGTGTTCATTTCACTATTATCTACACATCTCACCTGTTCATTCCATGTCCAAGAAGCACTGGGAATTCACTACAAATCAGTCAAAGTGGAATGTGTGTTCATTCCACCATTATCTACACATCTAGTCTTTTCATTCCAAATCCAGGAAGCACAGGGAAATCATGACATGCCTATTTATGTGGAATATGTGTTCATTCCACTATTATCTACAAATCTAACCTGTTCATTCCATGTCTAGGAAGCACAGGGAATTCACTACATGTCAGTAAAAGTGGAATATGTGTTCATTTCACTATTATCTACACATCTAACCTGTTCATTCCATGTCTAGGAAGCAAAGGGAATTCACTACATGTCAGTTTATGTGGAATATGTGTTCATTCTACTATTATCCACACATGTTCATTCCACATCAAGGAAGCATAGGGAATTTACTACATGCCTGTTTATGTGGAATATGTGTTCATTCCACTATTATCTACACATCTAACCTGTTCATTCCACGTCTAGGAAGCACAGGGAATTTACTGCATGTCTGTTACTGTGGAATATTTGTTCATTCATCTATTATCTACACATCCAACCTGTTCATTCCATGTCTAGGAAGCACAGGGAATCTACTACATGTCAGTTAATGTGGAATATGTGTTCATTCCACTATTATCTACACATCTAAACTGTTCATTCCATGTCTAGGACACACAGAGAAGTCATGACAAGTCTGTTTATGTTTTATATGTGTTCATTCCACTATTATCTACACATCTAGCCTGTTCATTCCATGTCTAGGAAGCACAGGGAATTTACTACATGTCAGTTACTGTGGAATATTTGTTCATTCGTCTATTATCTACACATCTAACCTGTTCATTCCATGTCTAGGAAGTACAGGGAATGCACTGCATGTCTGTTTTTGTGGAAAATGATGTGTTCATTCCACTATTATCTACACATCTAGTCTTTTCATTCCAAATCCAGGAAGCACAGGGAAATCATGACAAGTCTGTTTATGTTTTATATGTGTTCATTCCACTATTATCTACTCATCTAAACTGTTCATTCTATGTCTAGGAAGCACAGGGAATTCACTACATGTCAGTAAAAGTGGAATATGTGTTCATTCCACTATTATCTACACATCTAACCTGTTTATTCCATGTCTAGGGCACACAGGGAAGTCATGACATGTCTGTTTATGTGGAATATGTGTTCATTCCACTATTATCTACACGTCTAAACTGTTCATTCCATGTCTAGAAAGCACAGGGAAATCATGACATGTCTATTTATGTGGAATATGTGTTCATTCCACTATTATCTATAAATCTAGCTTGTTCTTTCCACTTCTAGGAAGCACAGGGAATTTACTGCATGTCTGTTACTGTGGAAAATTTGTTCATTCATCTATTATCTACACATCTCATTCCATGTCTAGGAAGCACAGGTAATTCACTACATGTCAGTTTATGTGGAATATATGTTCATTCAACTATTTTCCACACATCTTACATGTTCATTCCACATCTAGGAAGCACGGGGAATACACTGCATGTAAGTTAATGTGGAATATGTGTTTATTCCACTATTATCTACACATCTAACCTGTTCATTCCATGTCTAGGAAGCAAAGGAAATAACTGCATGTGAGTTTATGTTGAATATGTGTTCATTCCACCATTATCTAAACATCTAACCTGTTCATTCAATGTCAAGGAAGCACAGGGAATTCACTATGTGTCAGTTAATGTGGAATATGTGTTCATTCCACTATTATCTACACATCTAAACTGTTCATTCCATGTCTAGGGCACACAGGAAAGTCGTGACATGTCAGTTAATGTGGAATATGTGTTCATTCCACTATTATCTACACATCTAACCTGTTCATTCCATGTCTAGGAAGCACAGGGAATTCACTACATGTCAGTCAAAGTCGAATATTTGCTCATTTCACTATTATCTACACATCTAACCTGTTCATTCCATGTCTAGGAAGCAAAGGGAATTCATTGTATATCAGTTAATGTGGAATATGTGTTCATTCCACTATTATGTACACATCTAACCTGTTCATTCCACCTCTAGGACACATAGGGAAGTCATGACATGTCTGTTTATGTGGAAATTGTGTTCATTCCACTATTATCTACACATCTAACCTGTTCCTTCCATGTCTAGGAAGCACAGGGAATTTACTGCATGTCTGTTACTGTGGAATATTTGTTCATTCATCTATTATCTACACATCCAACCTGTTCATTCCATGTCTAGGAAGCACAGGGAATTCACTACATGTCAGTTAATGTGGAATATGTGTTCATTCCACTATTATCTACACGTCTAAACTGTTCATTCCATGTCTAGGAAGCACAAGGAATTCACTGCATGTCAGTTAATGTGGAATATGTGTCAATTCAACTATTATTTACAAGTCTAACCCGTTCATTCCACGTCTAGGAAGCATAGGGAATGCACTGCATGTCTGTTTATGTGGAATATGAGTTCATTCTACTATTATCTACACATCTAACCTGTTCTGTTCATTCCATGTCTAGGAAGCACAGGGGATGCACTGCATGTCAGTGTATGTGGAATATGTGTTCATTCCACTATTATCTACATATCTAACCTGTTCATTCCATGTCTAGGAAGCATAAGGAATTCACTGCATGTCAGTTAATGTGGAATATGTGTCAATTCAACTATTATTTACAAGTCTTGCCCATTCTTTCCATGTCTAGGAAGCACAGGGAATTTACAACATGTTAGTTTATGTGAAATATGTGTTTATTCCATCAGTATCTACACATCTAAACTGTTCATTCCATGTCTAAGAAGCACAGGGAAGTTATGACATGCCTGTTTTTGTGGAATTTGTGTTCATTCCACTGTTATCTACACATCTAACCTGTTCATTCCACATCTAGGAAGCACAGGGAATGCACTGCATGTCAGTTTATGTGGAATATGTGTTCATTTCATGTGTAGGAAACATATGAAACCCATTTTACCTCTCTGTATATTTGTACAAATATGTTAGACTGTTCATTCTTTTTCTTCATTCTTTTTAGTATGTCCCCTGCATCTACTACTTGTGGTAGCGGAGAGGGTGGGAGGTGGTTGATTCAGAGGTAAACAGAGATGGACTCCTGGTCAGACATGCAGGCAGCAGGCATCTACTGCAGAAAACTGTGTACAAAGAATCCTGCTAATACAAAAATGTTGCTTCCCTTTCGGCAACAGGAGAACATTCCCCCATTTTGCTTTGATATCAAGGTTCTATACGCAGCCATCAATCTTTAACACTCTACATGCGATCCTGGACGGGGGGTTATAGTCTCAGGTGTCATGTGCTTATTCTGCTGACAACCCCCCCCCCGAGTGAAGTGAGTTCATTTTTATTTTATTTTAATATACACATACGATACTTATATGATGTTTTTACTACTTCCTTTTCATTCATTTATTTGATTTAAATATGTATAGAGGTCTGATCCGTTTAGTATATTAAGCGGTAAGTGGCGCTCCTGGGAAAACCTTTTTGGGGAAAAGAGAAGTAACCACTTCCCTTATCCCTCTAACCGTGCCTAAGGCTCCAAAAGCAAGGCTATCCATGTAATCATCAGATTGCTTGATGCTATTGAAACAGGATAAGAGGCTGAACTGGATGGACAGATGTCTTTTTTTGGCCTTATAAACTATGTTACCTGTCAGTACATAAATAGACAACCATACAGCTTGCCATGCTCGCCAGCATTCTTGAGGACCAAGATCTTTCTGGTACTGTCCATCTTGCCACAGAGCGACAATTGCAAGGAGCGCACATATTCTCAAAAATGTGACAGTATAAAACAGGGATGGCATTTTTTGAGAATTATTGGTGGCTAGGTATCTTCCATTGAGGCTGAGTGCTCACCAACAGTTCATCATTGGAATCTACTAAGTGGTATGGCAGCAACTGCATCACCAGTAACTTGGTCAGGTGGAAGTTGAGCTTGTACAGTTAAGCCGTACATGTATGGTGCTGGTTGCCGTGACTTAAGGACAAGCAGGCTTATCGGGCGGGTGCAGGAGCTGCGGCCGCCAGAACAGCAGCAGGGGTCCAGACCCCTACTACATACGCCGGAATCGGTGAAAACACCAATGCCGGCATATTAACCCCTTGTATGCCAAGGTCAAAGTTGACTACAGCATGCATGGGGTTTGCAGAGGGTACATGTGTCCTCCGCTTCCCCATCTGGTCCCCGAACTGCAGTGACAGGGACCCGATGGCACAGAAGGCAGCCCGATGCCTTCCATACTAAATGGTCAAACACTTGGTAACACTGACATGGAAAAGGACTTAGAAATTTTAGTGAACAGCAAACTAAGCTGCAGAAACCAGTGTCAGACAGCTGCTGCCAAGGCCAATGGGTTGCATCAAAAGGGGCATAGATGCCCGTGATGAGAAGATAGTCTTGCCACTTTACAAATCACTAGTCAGACCACACATGGAATACTGTGTACAGTTCTGGGCTCCTGTGAACAAAGCAGACATAGCAGAGCTGGAGAGGATTCAGAGGAGGGCAACTAAAGTAATAACTGGAATGGGTGGACTACAGTACCCTGAAAGATTATCAAAATTAGGGTTATTCACTTTAGAAAAAAGACGACTGAGGGGAGATCTAATAACTATGCATAAATATATCAGGGGTCAATACAGAGATCTCTCCTATGATCTATTTTTCCCCAGGACTGTGACTGTGACGAGGGGATATCCTCTGCGTCTGGAGGAAAGACGGTTTGTACACAAACATAGAAGAGGATTCTTTATGGTAAGTGCAGTAAGACTATGGAACTCTCTGCCTGAGGAGGTGGTGATGGTAAGTTCACTAAATGTTCAGTTCACTGATCGGAGTCGGGAAGGGATTTTTTTCCCCTAAAGTGGGGAAAATTGGCTTCTCTCTCACTGGGTTTTTTTGCCTTCCTATGGATCAACTTGCAGGATAACAGGCCAAACTGGATGGACAGATGTCTTTTTTCGGCCTTATAAACTATGTTACTATGTTTTACGGAAGCCTGTGAGATCCAGCCCATGAGGCTGGCTCTCACTGGCATGCTGTTAGCTTCTATGTATTGTAATACATTTCAGAGGGGATCAGCAGGGGCAGACATACTGTCTTTACAGCTAGTTCAGCTGCACTGGTGCCCAGAGTGGGAGGGGCCCTCCATCTCAGCTGTCTTTGCGTCCATAGGATGTACAGACAGCTGATTGTAATGGTGAAGCAGGGCCGCCTGCTCCCTGCTTCACCATTCTTTTCTCCAGCATGTAGAAGGGGACCCCTGGCAACCTGTGTCTCACTATCTGACATCAGTCTGCATCTGCGATGGCCCCACCTCCTTAAAGCCAAGTACTGCTGTGAACACTGGGGCAGCATCATGAAGAGTTTTAAGTGAGCTTAGCCAGGCCTGTGCTGAGCCACTTCACTATTCATAGGTAGCTCCGCCTCTCGTCTAGCGCCGTCAGTAGCTCCATCCCTTTGGTAGCTCCGCCCATGTATGGTCCTCAGCTAGCTGTTCAGCACCTCAGAGTTGGTGCTGAATAGAAACATAGAAGATTGACGGCAGAAAAAGACCACCTGGTCCATCTAATCTGCCCTTTTATTATCCTTTTATTGTTATCTTAGGATAGATACATGTTGATAGTGAGTGAGTGAATGAGTGAATGAGTGAGGCCTGCAGCCTGCCAGCAGTTTAGAAGGAAGTGAGTGACAACTGGAGTCTGCCTGTGTGCCCACTGTCCCAGCCACTGAACTTGACTTGGTATGTTATTTTTTTACCTCACCCATCACCCCTGTCCCCCTCTGGCCCTCCTGTGACTGTCCCTGAGGGCGCATTCACACAACTGTGCCGTGTTTTGCGGGCCACAAATCGCATTGTGCATTCTGCGGCCCATGCTCTATCTTTTTGTGGGGCCACGGAATGGAACAACGGATGGGGATAGCACACTGCCCTATTGAAATGAATGGGTCCACACCCGTTCCACAAAATTGTGGAACCATTCATATGGTCGTGTGAATGAGCCCTTACCCACACACTGTGAGCTTACATTCACGAGATCTAATGTATTTTGCAGTCCACAGATATATGGATGCGGTCGATGTGCCATCCACATATTTTTGCAGAACCATTTACTTAAATTTAAGCCCCATCTCTGGCAGTGGATCTGCCAAGTTATGAAGAGTTATGGCATGCACTGGTGTCCCTCCACGTGTCATGTCGGGGGGGGGGGATGGGCAGGCACATTCTTTGCATAGGGGCCCTCTGCTGTCTGTGTCCGCCCCTAGGGATCAAACCCCAAGAAGTTGAAGTCCCAGAGTGGGACAAAAATAAAAAGTTTTTAAAAAGTTTAAATAAGTGTTTTCCATAATAAAAAAAAATAAAGCACTCTTAGCTATCGAGGACCAAGAGAATCGCAGCTGTAGGAAGAATATTAGGCTTCGAGGTATCCCAGAGATTTATGCTCCCGAGGTCTTGCAAAAAGTGGCGAGGGACATTTTTATACATCTGCTGGGCCCTGAGAAGGCTGAAGGGATTCACATTGAGAGGATCCATCGAGCTTTGCGGGCCAAGCCCGCGCCGAATGACCCGCCACGTGACATCATTTGTGTCCTCTTGCATTACACCACAGCCGCAGAGATTCTGCAAGCAGCCAGGCGCTGTACTACTTTGGAGTATGAGGGATTCAATTTCCAAATGTTTCAGGACATAGCCCCCAGCACATTAACTAGGAGACGTACCCTTAAACCCCTTGTGGATGTCTTAAGGGAATGGAAAATTATGTTTCGCTGGCTTTTCCCTTTTGGACTGGGGAATACCATTGAGGGCCGCCAGATTTCCGTCCGGACGCCAGCAGTGTGGGGTTGCTTGGATATGGATCCTGTACCTGTGCTTTCATGGCTGCCTCTGGCGGCTTTGGATCCGTTGCCTCCAGTGCCAGCAGTGGAAAAATGGTCCACTAAGAAAATGAAAAACAAGTCTCCCAAGAAGAAAAGGAATTGATTATTTATTATAACCGTTGAACTCCCGAGGAATATTGTCTGGACGGGACCTTTTCCTTTTTCTTCCGTTTACTTGATTACCCGGTTGTGAGTTCTGGGAGACTGTTCATTAATGTTTTTCCTTTGCTTTAAGAATAATATTTTTTTTTCTTTCTTTTTCTTTTTATAGTTGGTGTTATAGCTGCTTGGGGCTAATGAGGTGTTTTGCACTATGCTATGTATATATATATACAGTGTGTATATATATATATATATATATATATATATATATACACACACACAGTACAGACCAAAAGTTTGGACACACCTTCTCATTCAAAGAGTTTTCTGTATTTTCATGACTATGAAAATTGTAGATTCGGGGCGTGGCTTCGACATGGCCGAGTGAGGACGCACGCTGCTAGGGCTCCGGTACCATCCACAGCCATCAGAGGGAATAATACATCCACCGGGTCCGAAATCGGGCTATGACCAATGGGAAGCCAACCAAAAGCCAACCGGTGGCGACTCCACAACAATCTATTGGGAGATTCCTCCGCTCTGCCCGGATGAGCGAGACACAGCGGGACGGCGGGAAAATGGCGGCGCAGCCGGAACCCCTGCGGATTACAGCGGAGCCTTTCTCCCCGGCGGTACACAACTCCCGACCCTCAGAGAGACTCTTACCAGCAGCGGTGGCCAGGACTCCAGCGTGTATGGAGGTAGGAGATGACTTGGCAGGAGAGGAAGGGGCAAGGAGGGGAAGCGGCACACGTGGTCCGCAGGCCACAGACGCTCTGAACAGGAGCCGACCTGACTGCATGTCAGCAGCAGCACATGAGCCAGCACCTCAGGGAAGGGTCCTTCAGCAGGTCTCCCAACACGCTCTGGCCAAGCAGAAAACTCCAGCTAGCAGTCCGGTGGGGAGAGAGGCAACGCGGCCTTCACCTGCCCAGCTTACTCCAGGGGGGTTGCCTTCACAGGCCTCAATGGTCCTCAGCCAGGACATGCCACCAATATTTAATGCGGCCTCCCCAGAGATAGAGGACCCGCATAGGAGCTCTCCCCCACTTTCAATTGACCGTACCCTGGCTAAATTGTGGGAGATGGTGCGTGCTCTACCCACCAGATCTGATTTGGAGCTGCAGATAGTCCGTATTGAACAGAAGCAGGCCCAGGAGTTGCAAGTGGTAAATGAGGCGGTACAATCCCTATCAGAAAGGGTTAATGTCCTGGAGCAACAGATGGCAACAACGCAAACTTCGTTATCCGCTACTGCTACCACCTTGGATTTGCACACTACTCAACTCAAGGACTTCTCTCTCCACTTAGATGATGTAGAGAACAGAGGCCACCGCAACAACTTGAAAATAAGAAACCTACCGGAAACAATTTCGGGAGAGCTATTATACGACACAGTGGTGAACATTTTTAATAAGATCCTAAACAGACCAAGGGGCTCTGGAATAGAGCTAGATAGGGTGCACAGGCTCGCAGGCCCAAGAAACAGAGAACAAGACAGACCACGTGATGTAATATGTAGAGTCCACTTCTATAGAGTGAAAGAGGAAATCTTGAGAGAATCCTGGGAAAGAGGAGAGATATATTATGAGGGGGTCCCTCTAACCATCCTCCCAGATGTTTCTCGCCTGACTCTCAACATGAGGCGTCTAGTGCGTCCGCTTTTAGAGGCAATAAAAGAGGCTGGGGCGTCCTATCGTTGGGGCCATCCCTTTCACATCATCATCCGCAAGCCAAATGGTCAGTCACTGGCAGTATTCTCCCCGGAGGATCTTCCTGAGGCATTTACCTTCCTGAATGTGCAGCCAGTGGATGTTCCTGACTGGACTCTACCTCCACTCTTGGAAGCCTCATCTGTTGTGGGAAATCTGTGGAAAAGAGGTCGGTTCACTTCTCAAAGAGGACGTAATAGAGCATCACCTCCACGACGTCCGCAGCTGAGGAGATCAGAAGCTCCGTGGAATCGTGCACGACGCCAGGGATCTCCAACCAGGAGGGACAGGTCTCGTTGATGAGATGGGGATTATTCTTCAATGTCACTTACAAGGACTATCACAGTAGCGGTCCTGAATGGCGGTCTTTCTAACGGGACTTATCCAGCTGGGACACAAGTTAGAACTGTCGTCATTACACATTCCCTCCTCAGTTGCTATTAGAGAAATGTACGGAATTGTAGTTGATGGTAAAATAGGAGATAAGGTATCACATACTCTGTATGCTTGCTCTCTCCTTGCATAAGGGGGATTTTCTTTTTCCCTCCAGTAGAAGTACTGTAAGGATGTAACCGGTTAAAGCCCGCTATAGGGATGTTCTTTCTTTTGCTCTTAGTTGGTTAGTCGTTCCACTCACCCCAATAGGCTTACTGCATAGAATAAGCAAGCAGACAGAGCTATAACAAGACAGCGGCAGTTCCAAAGCAGGGTAGATCTCTGCATTGTTTGGGGACCCGTGTCCCTCAGTTTTGTGTGTTAGTAGGCTTTTGCTTTTCTACACTTTTCACCCCCTCTCTCCTTCCCTCCTTCCGCACCCCCTCCCCCCCCCCCCTTGCTTTTTTTTTTTTTCTTCACTCTCTCCCAGTCGCCTCGCAACAGGCTGTAAGTATCCTGATAAGATGTCTGAACTGTTGATTATATCCCTTAATGCCCAGGGTCTGAACATCCCGGAAAAGAGGGCGTCCCTCCTCCGTCTCCTGTGGAAGAAAAAAGCACAGATCACATTCCTACAGGAAACCCATTTCCGTTCTGACAAAATCCAATCCTTGACGAGTTCGAGGTTCCCACATGTCTACCACAGTACGTCTTCAGATACTAAAACTAAGGGCGTGATCCTGATCTCCAATACCGTCTCGTGGGAACTATTGGACAGTCACTCTGATGAAAATGGTAGATATATTTTTATTAAAGGTAAACTGGCTGGTAGCTTGATCACGCTGGCTAACATTTATACTCCAAACAATAAACAAGTCCAATTTCTTGACTCCACTCTAGCAAGATTGGACGAGTTTACGGAGGGGATCCTGGTACTTGGGGGGACCTTAACCTCACGCTAGATCCGTCAAAAGACACCTCCAGAGGACACACATACATCCCACAAGCCATGCAAGTTAAGCTGAAGGCCATTTTACACTCACACCGCATGGTGGATGTGTGGCGTATGCTACACCCCCAGGATAGGGATTATACGTTTTATTCCTCACCTCATAACTCGTATTCGAGACTAGACTATTTTTTCACTCCTCACTCCAGCCTGGGCTATGTGGTTAATTCGAAGATCGACCCGATTACGTTTTCGGATCACGCTCTAATCTCTATGACATTGTCCGTGCCTACTCTGCATGCCCGAGAATGGCACTGGCGCTTGAATGAATCTTTACTGCAGGATACACGGGTACAGGCTGAAGTGAGGAGAGATTTAACAGAATATTTCGCGCTCAGGATAGTGATCCGGTTATGGTGTGGGAAGCTCATAAGTGTTACATTAGGGGCACCTTCATCAAAGTAGGGTCGTGTCTTAAAAAAGAGAGGGCTGAGGAATTGTCCAAACTGGTTTCCAAGATATATGAACTTGAATGTTTACATAAGTCTTCACTGAATCCTCAACAGGGGGTAGAGTTGACACAATTGAGGGAGAAAGTCAAATCCATCTGTCTAGCAAGAGCAAAAGCCACACTTGCCAAATGTCGCCGTCATTACTACGAGTATGGAAACAAGCCCAGTAGGACACTGGCTAGGACACTGAGGAAAGTTCGGGCCATGTCATATGTCCCCCACATATCATCTACGACGGGTACAAGAATAACTCTACCCAAATAGCCGAGGCCTTCAGATCATATTACCATTCATTATATAATTTACAATCCCCCTCAAACTGTAACCCAGAGGAACGTATCAGGGCTATTAGGGGATACCTCACAGCCTCTGGAATGGGTAGACTTTCTCCAGAAGCGATAGAATCACTGGAAATCCCTATAACACACAATGAATTGTTGGCAGCCCTCAAAGATTCACAGACAGGAAAGGCTCCAGGACCGGATGGCATTCCTTTAACATATTACAAATCTTTTATGGATATATTGTCCCCGCAATTTATTCGAGCATTCCAATCTTTGGAGAGCTCACGGACATTACCAATAGATACCCTTAGAGCACACATCACGGTGCTCCCGAAGGAGGGCAAGGACCCATCCCAATGCCAAAGCTACCATCCCATTTCCCTAATAAATTGTGACCTAAAACTATTCTCAAAGATAATAGCGACCCGTTTATTGCCACATTTGCAATCCCTCATCCATTTAGATCAAACAGGGTTCATGCCCTTGAGGGAGGCGAGGGACAACACCACAAAAGCCATCAATATGATTTACCACGCAATTACCTCTAAACTCCCCATGTTTCTGCTGTCCACAGACGCCAACAAGGCATTTGACAGGGTTGACTGGCCGTTCATGATGGAAACCCTGGGGTACATTGGCCTTGGAGACAAGATGCTAGCACGAATCAAGAACCTATACTCCAACCCGTCGGCTAAGGTTAAGGTGAATGGGCATTATTCAACTCCCTTTTCCATAAGCAACGGGACGAGACAGGGCTGTCCCCTTTCTCCCCTAGTCTTCATTCTATGTTTGGAGCCCTTCCTATGTCAGGTGAGAGCAAATCCAGACATATCAGGGATAAAACTGCAGGGAGCGACGTACAAGGTAGCTGCCTATGCGGATGACCTTTTATTTTTCATGACGAACCCGCGGATCTCACTCCCAGTGCTTTTAAAAGAACTTCAGATTTACGCTACTCTGTCCAATTTTAAAATTAATTTGCAAAAATCAGAAGCAATGAATATCTCCCTCCCATCCGCAGTAGTGACGGACCTTATGGGCAGTTTTCCATTTAGATGGACTAAAACGTCGCTTAAATATTTGGGGATACATCTAACCCCGTCGATTGAGGGGCTCTATACGGCAAACTATCCATCATTGTTGAGAAACATCAAGTCTGACTTAGACAGATGGAGTAAAGGGACTTTCACATGGTTTGGAAGGATAGCTATCTTCAAAATGAATGTCTTGCCCAGAATCTTATATTTTTTGCAGACACTGCCTATACATATTCCCAGATTATTTTTTCACACTCTATTATCCATTCTAACACGCTTTATATGGGCGGGTAAAGTTTCACGTATTGCACGCTCGATCTTATTCAGGCCTAAGATGAGAGGGGGGTTGGGTCTGCCAGACTTTATCTCCTACCACAGAGCTTCACATCTGTTGAGAGTGGTGGACTGGTGTCGGCATCAGAAACATAAACAATGGGTGGCGATTGAGCAATCATTTACAAAATTACCATTGGTGTCTATACCTTGGCTGGGATCTCAAACCTCGCTTGGGGACCGGGCACATCCCACCATTGGGCCAACCTTGAAAGCATTGAGCTGTGTGTGGGATTTACCGGATATATCACCGGCTCCTTCACCAATGCATCCCATTTTGGGAAACCCCTCTTTCACACCGAGCTTAGAGCCAGGTCCTTTTAGAAAATGGATACAAGCCAATAGATACAGAGCACATCACTTTACAGACTCCAATGCATGGCTATCTGTGTCCCAACTAAAAGAAGTCACGGATCCAGCTCCCCTTTCAGATTGGCATATACTCCAGCTTCATCATTATTTGTCCACAATGCCTCCAGCTAGGTCTTATTCTCGCAAGCTCACGGACTTTGAACATACTTGTGATGGGAAGGGAGTGTTTAGGCATGCACTTTCACACCTTTACAATATACTCATTACACCAACAGAACAGTCATCCCCCACCTATCTCCTCAATTGGGAGAAGGACTTGGGGATTACTTTTACAACTAAGCAAAAAGACCGTATCTTTACCCTTACGCATAAGACCTCCATAGCCAGCAGAATGCAAGAAATGGGGTTTAAGGTCCTTTCCAGGTGGTACATGGTACCCTCCAAGCTTCACTCTTTGTTCCCGACGGCATCTCCTGTGTGTTGGCGTTGTGGGAGGGAGAGAGGTACGATGCTCCACGTCTTCTGGGAGTGTCCGGTGTTAGCTAATTTCTGGCAGACGGTGTGGAACGTCACGTCAAAATTTACGACATATCATTTGCCTAAAACCCCAGCATTCTTTCTTCTCCATCATTGTGATATTCCGATTAGTACGTACAGGAAGTCTGTGGTGAGACATATGGTGAATACTGCTAGAGCTTGCATTCCGTGCACATGGAAGCAAAGCTTAGCCCCTACGATCACTATGTGGATAAATAAACTGCAGGAGGTCATGAGGATGGAGGATCTCACGTCTTCTTTGAGAAATACCTCGGTAAAATTCCGGAAAACCTGGCAACACTGGCTAATGTTTCAGGAATCTGAGGAGTTTAGGGCATTTGTGACGACGTGAGGCGGCTGGGGGAGGTTGTTTTTTTTTTTTTCTTCTTCTTTCCCTCCCCCCTCATTTACTGTCCCACCTCATACTTCCTTCAGGATTCGCGTTTTATACAACTATGGTAGGGTTGTGTGGTGTTACCTCTGGATTGGGGTTCTGGATTACATGGCAATAAAGTCAGTTGACCGTCCTTTCAAGCAGCCTTCAGGCTGAAGTTTTATGCTACTGAATTTGGGAGATTCCTCGATATCAGAAGTGGTCGCTCAGAGGTGAATAATAGTCAAACAATATTGAGTGATTTATGTTTGATGTTTATTTCAAAATTTACATGGTAGGGGCTGCGTCCCCTGGAATGTTATATTCATGTTAAAAATATAAAATAAAGAATTCAAAAAAAAAAGAAATGGTGTGTTTGGAATTTGTTTGCAATCTTCTGTGGGACAATGCTGTTAGTTATATACTGTAGATGAAAATGATGTGACAGACTCCCTTTAATAGTGAAAATATTGTAAATATACTACATCAGTGTATTAACTTTAGTAGCTGTTTTAACTTTAATAACAACTTGACTACTTTCTAAAAGCATGAATCTTTTTAAAAAAATGTAGCCTAAGCGTTGCTGCCTAGTGGTTATGGGTGGATTGTCTTCTGGTTCAGCTTTTGGCTTCAAATAGAACTTTAAAACCCACAAACCTTTATTTCAAAAATTATTTTTACCAATGTTAGCAAAGCTTTCTGTTTGTGTTTGCTGCTCCATGTGGATAGTTTATCAGTAACATTATGCATGATCGAAGTTTTACATTAAATTAGTTGTTTCTAAAATTCTATGTAATTCTTCTGTTTTGATGTTCCCATATATTTATGCACTTGTTATTTAAAATGTTGTGGTTTTCAAGCTTGAGGCAACTGTTGAGGTATGTTCATGGAAAAAATATTAATTCACTTCTGAGTAGTTTATTGAGCAAGATGTAGTATTTGCCAAAAAAATAAAAATGTGTGAATGAATAATTCATTTATAAAGTTCCATCAGATGGGATTAACATGTCTAAATTAAGCCCAAAGCAGACATTTTAGACCCGAGCATAATATACTTGTCCAGGTGCAATCAGACAGTTTGATATAGTTTCCAGTATGCAATATGTTAAATTGTTTTACCTGATTTACCGATGCTGCCAAAATATAGTTCTATATTTAATGCTAACAGTAAGTCTACTCTACGCACATGGTGGGAAATTATTAAGACCAGTGTTTATGACACCAGTATTAGTGAAAAATCCTGCTGAAAAAAAAGATACACCAAAATTACTAGGAGTAGAATGCATCTTAATAATTCCGTTGCATCCCCAAGAGGTCTGTGCACCAGAAAACGAAATCTATGCCATTGAGGGTCACTTACAAATCTTGTATGTCAGTTTTCTGAAGTCACACATTTTTTTGCACAAAAAGACAGTTGCACAGAATTTTTGCAACTTTTTATAATTCTTATCACTTTTTAACAAAGTGTTAGGAGGGGGGGGTCGCAACACATAATACTAATACAAGCTGTGTTGCCATAGACCCACTTATTTTCTGATTGCCTGCAGTGGTCACTTGGTGTGGCAGGTTGAAGCAGGCATACATAACTGCAACTGCTGAGGCACAGCGTATAAGCCTGCCTCGCATCTCCATGCATGGACTATTCTAATAAATGTGCTCTTTTACATGTTATATGTATTTAGTGAAGAAAATTTTTCAAAACTGTCTAAAAGAAAAACTGTTTGTTGCCGAAAGCAACCAATCACAGCACATCTTTCATTTTTGAGAGCAGTTTAAGAAATGAAAGCTGAGCTCTAATTGGCTGCTATGGACAAAAAACATTTTTTGGGCAGTTTTGACAAAGGTCATTTTATAATCCATTGTAGCAATAGTTACACTAGAATCTCCAGTATTTAATGTATTATATATCTATATAATGTATGGTAACATTATACATCTCCAGTAGGGTCGTTACATCCCCAGTAGGGTGGCCAGACATCCAGCTTCCAGGCTCTGGAATCCTTTTCTATGGAGTGGCATACTCAGACCGCAGCTTTGCACTTTCTAAGCACATGCTGCAGCAACACCACTTACTGAGACTCTCACGCTCAGTCAGTCACTAGAGTGATAACGCGAGTTATTGACTCCCCACTGAATTGGCTCAGCACCACGACAAGTGAATAGCTTACATCATCACAGTCAATCAAAGAGCAGGATATCACTCTAGTGACTGAGCTTGAGACAGCAGTGTGCACTCAAGAGGTATAGTGGAAAGAGGGCAGAGTGGCATGTGAGACATGGCACATTGGAGGAAAGTGGTGACAAATTAGGGAGCAGAGTGGCATTGGATAAAGAGTGGGGCACATTGGGAGGCCGAGTGGTTGCATTTAGAGGGTTCAGATTGGTGGAATTCAGAGGGACACAGCTTTCACATTAAGAGAGGCAGAGTTGTGTCATGGAGTGGGACAGAGTGGTGGCATTTAAAAGGACAGAGTGGTAGCATTCAGTGTCATATTGAGGCAGCATTTGGGGCGGAATGGAATTTGAAGGCTGAGCGATTAGTGACATATTGGTGACAGAGTGGTGGCCAGTTAGGACAGAGTTATGGCATTTTGGGGAGTTGTGACCTGCTGAGGGCAGAGTGGTGGCATGCAATGGACTGAATAATGAAGGCATACCAGTTCATGGGGGCCTGGAGGCAGTGAGGAAAGACATTACATATCTAATATATTAAGCTGAGTGTATGTATGTATGTATGTCTGCTAAAGGAATCCGCACCGTCACAGCTACAATCACAAAATTTGGCACACAGGTACATCAGGTGTCCAGGAAGGTTTTAGAAAGGGTCTCAACTCTCCAGGATGTACCGTTCCAGAGATATTCCCAAAAAATGCATCAGCCAATAGAAGCTCGCAGGCAGTTAGTCTCCACACAGACCAGGTTTCCATAACAACCCAGCCATTTTCCTTCATTACTGTAGGTCTGCTTTAAAAGGGCAGAGCACTGTGGATGACACTGTTAAAGCGGTATTCCTGATACCATAACTATACCTTATGTTTTAGACTAATTCAGCATCAATCATTACCTAATATAATGTAAATTTCACATATTTACAGTTCAGTAGTAACAAAAGATGTTTTCTTCCACTGCTACCCACTGTGTTTCCTCATAAATTACCATGACATCGACCTATAATTCAGACTACCCTCAAAAGAAGCACTTAAAGGCCCACCACCAGGTCCAGCTAAGACATGCCCCTGACTTGGTCAGTCCACGCCCCCTTCCACTCCGCAGCCGATGGGGATTGAAAAAATGAAGGTAAAAATCAACTTTTGTCAGCTGCAAGGGTGGGAGGGAGGCTGACTTTCTCCCTGCAGCTCATGCTCAGACTGTACAGTGCTGCTGTCTGAGAGTGAGCTGTTCAAAAGGACATCCCTGTGTCCGTCCAGGCCCCACGCCTGACAGCGAACAGGGAGCCAGAAAGCAAGACTGTCCAGCCTAAAACCGGACCTCTGGCCACCCTAGGGGCAGGCTGATGTTAGGGTGGTCAGACGTCCGGTTTTAGGCTGGACAGTCCGGTTTTCTGGCTCCCTGTCCTCCGTCCGGCGCAGTGCCTGGACGGATGAAGGGATGTTTACCCTTTCAGTAGCTCATGACATCAGACTACTTCTCCTCTGTTAAAAAGTAAATAGATTAGATGAGCACACTCCTTATCTGTTTTGCATAAACATGAAAGGACTTGATGGCAGTTAAAATAATAATTTTTAATAATATAAACAATAAAATATATAAAGATAAAATAGGGAGTTAGAAAAAATAGAAAAAATGGAAAAAATAGATTAAAATAAGAAAATAAAAATGATAAAAGTACAAAAAGTTCAAAAATGGTCCAAACTTCTATATATAGTCCAAACTTATATAAATAAGGTCCCAGCTTGTATGTAAGTTGGATATTCAAAGGGGTAGTAGCATTGTGGCTTTGCCAGTTAGTTTGTAACACTTGTAGTTTTGCTGGTTAGTTTGTAGCGCTTTTAATGTAAGGAGATGTTATTTCCAATGTGTAAACAAGTCTCAGACATATAAGTTCTTTTGCTTTCAGGCAATGAGTCCCATTTGGATAATAAGCCCCTTTTGTATATCAAAAGCGTTTTCAAGGTGTTTGGAGTGTTAGAATTCTCGTGGTTTTCTATTTCCAGCAGTATCTACTAAAAATAAGTTGGACTCACAGGAATAAAAGTTAATTTTCTGCACTTCAGAAACACAGAATACTAAGACAGTAAAATAACAACGATCCACTCCACAGTTTTGGGATAAAAGAACTCTATAAAAAGTCAGGTCCAACCACAGGTCCAACAACCACTGAGGAAGGGGCATGTGAATGAGGCCCCGAAACGCGTCTGGGTAAAGAAGGACCTTGTGGAAAGACATACAGTGCAAATCACAAGAAAGGCCTAAAGAAACAATTCGAAGACCGCAAAACCACAATAATAGAGATTTTCTTGTTTTGTTTTTTTGCTTCTACTATTCGTATTTTATTGTTTCATGAAAAAACAGCTTCTAGTTGGAGTAGGTTTCAGTTTATGGCACATGGAAAGCAGAAAATGCAAGAAATTTATTAAAAACTAAATTTACCACATTTTACTTTTTAAACTTGTTTATAAAACACCAGTCTTTGGGGGAGTTTTGGCATTTTTGTAGAATTTTTGGGTTCAGTGGCTTTTTTTTTATAAACATAGTGGTTCATATTTACTCATTCTGTACATAGCGTAAGCTTAGACCAGCTGTTTATCACAGTGGCTCAGGCTGGGTGATAAATCTGGTGCAGAGACAGACACTTTTCTCTGACTTTATACCAACTATTGGTTATCTTAGTTTTTGACAGAGCTTTACTCAAGAATTGTGCACAATTTTGGTGCAAAAAAACACATCTTAGGGTCAGGCCTTTCCTGTGAAACTATGTTCCTTTTCACCTAAGTCAAACTCCATTCTCAATCATGTCAGAAAAAAAGTGTAAAAATCCTAGATGTGCCAATTTACACCTATTTGAGCCAGCATTTTAGACTTTAGATTTTTAGTGCAGACACATTAGTAAATATGGACCAGTATGTTCTAGGTTTAGCAAATTGTTCTACGATTATTTTCCTTAGAAAAATGCCAGAAAAAAACATTTGTATGAAATGTCAAAAAATAAAAAATGTGTGTGGAATTCAGGCACTTTCAGAAATAATTTACTTTATCTACCATCACAACATCTTGTGGTAGAAGATTCCTAATCTGTACCCTTACTGATCCTATATTAAAATCTGTCCTTAAGAAACTTAATTAAGTATTTTCAATTGGTTAAACCCTGGATTGAGTTTGAAAGAACTTACTTTGAACAGTCTTAAATTGCAACTTGCACCCATGTCAGCTGAATCTTGGAATCTTAGGGTACAACCACACGATGCGGTTGTGATCCAGTTGAGTTGCAGCCAGCTGTGGTCAAGGACCATCCAGCCAATTAGGCTGCAGCTGCCTGATATTTAAGTAATGAAGACTGCATTGTATAGGCGGTCTGAATTCTTGATTGCCGTTTGGCACTTTTAAATCCATGCAGCCATAAAGAATTCAGACCACCTATATAGTGCAGTCTTCTTTGGTTAAATAGGCAACTGTGGCTTAAGTGGCCACAGGGTTCTTGACCGCAGTTGGCTGTGACCCTACCAGATCACGATCATGCAGTGTGTCCATACCTTTAGTGGTCCCCCATGGAGAAATGACATTGCCTAGAAAGATAATTTCCTGAACAGACATTTTCTTCACACTAGAGGATTTTCAGGTTCTTTACAAAAGGAAAACAACAGAAAAGGGAACCACTCATTTGGTGCTGCGAGCGAACAGATACATCTTGTAGGTAAGTATAGATGTCTTTATTGTAGTCAACGCATTTCAAGGGCGAAGCAATAAAACACATGAACACAATGGTGCGGTATCTCCAGCAAAATGGGTCAGAGTGCAATTCAGATTATACTGCCAAAATATTAACAGTTATGTCACCTCATCATAATACTCCAATTGAGCCACTCTCTTCACATGCAAGTATTTATTTTGCTCCTTCTGTTTATATTGGGCAGAATGGTGGCTCAGTGGTTAGCACTGGTGACTTGCAGCACTGGGGTCCTGGGTTCGAATAAAGACCTGAGGATAGGTCATCAATATGGAAAAGCCCAGAGAACCCCTTTAAGGATGCCCATGCAATTGAATTCAAGGACAAGGGAGGAATTTTTTACAAAAGCTGAAAAAGTAAGACAGTTTGAAATTAATCTGTTGTGAGAACATGGCTGCCAACACTTTAAAATATTTTTAGACATTTTTGACATCAGACCTGTTATGCAATGCTGTATTTTGTTACAAAATAGAAATATATATTCCACACAAGATGCATTATCACATATAGACCCTGAGTGTGGTACATGAAAGTTCTATGGTTCCAAGCTGCAGATTCTTGGGCAATCTATATATTCTCAGTATGTATGGTCACAATACCACTGCATTGAAGCATGCCCCAAAATATTCTCACTGACTTTTACAGATACAGTATGGGCCCATAATAAGCTATGCGTGCTATATTAGGGACCTATCAACACAGATTCATAATACCCAATCTAAGTAGAACAGTCGGTACTGCTCCCACTTCACCGGTAGGTATCCAGCAGTGTGCAGCAAAAACAGGTAGTGCTCAGTGCCAAAAAAAAGTCAAGATGATCCAATCTGAACATAACTAGAGATGAGTGAATCAAAGCATCCAAAGTGGAATTCGATTAAAAATTTAGGGAAAAATTTATTTACAACTAATCTGAATGTCCTCATAATTCTTTTTTCCCCCCTAAAATGGCGGCTACAAGTGTTACAAATTGAAAGTAAGAAGCCTGGCAATGCGATATGACCCATAATGCCGTGCAACCAGCCAATCCACAGATAGCCATCTCCTGTGATGTTACAGCCCTTTAAAAGCCTTTTCCCACACTGCCTCTGCCATGTCACTATGAGCTGAGCATAGGGAGAGACGTGGCAAGTGCTAGGGACAGTGTTTCAGATAGCTTTTAATTGTAGAATATTGGTTAGGGACAGTGTAGAGAGATTGTAGGGAGAGTTTTAGACACTGTAAGAAGAGCATAGGGAAACTACAGGTACAGTACAGGTTGAGTGTAAATGCCCTGTACATCTTGTTCAACTGCTGCATTGATACTTAATCTGTTCTGTTATACATAGACGTACTTTTCATCAGATTTATTGTCAATAGGCGGTCTAATATATAGACGCATTTATCTAGTTCACCTGCTGCGCCATTAATACTTAATCTGTTCTGTTATACATAGACTTACTGTGTGTCAGGCTCATTGTCAACAGGCAGTCTAATATATAGGTGCGTTTATCTAGTTCACCGGCTGCACCATTAATACTTAATCTGTTATAACACAGTTGAGCGAGTAGCCCGCAGCTGTCAGCAAAGGGTAGACATATGGCGATTCCTTCAGTGCAGTGCATGCAGCCCCACACATGTAAGGGCATCATAGAACAGTTAGTGCTGAACACCACATGGCCCTCCAGGAAGTTGGACGCGGTAGTGTCATTATTAGGGCACAGTCGTAGATGCAAGGAAGAGCTTTTTAACTGCAGCAACTTTAGTGAGACATTATTAGACGTCTGTTTCCCTTACAAGGCTGGGAAGGCATAACCCACACCTTTCGGTGAAGGGTAACTCCACCAACTTGACCCAGTCATCATAGCTAATACGTTCTTTTAGCGAAAAAAATTGTCTGTATTGTTATTGCAATCATTTATGGTCAGATCTATGACAGTATTAACAGACAAATCGCTCCACCAACTGGACCCAAATTGATTGTAGCTAATACGTTCTTTTAGTAAGTGTTTGGTCAGTGTTTTGCATCAGTATTTGATCAGAATTTGTAAGTCAAAAGCAGGAGTGGGTCCAATTCACAGATCAGATACAAATAATTCCATTACATTTTATCTCTGTTTTGGACTCACTCCTGTTTTTGGCTTACAATTACTGATTAAATACTGATGCAAAACACTAACAAAATACGGATCATCTGCAAGAGGCTTTATGGATGCTCAAAATACAGGATTGTTTTTTTGTTTTTGTTTTATGTACTTCTAACAGATCAGAAGAACGGAAACATAAACAGTGATGTTAACACAACCTTATTACCACTGCTTCAGGTGCCACCCTCTCCACTCTGTCTTGGGGCTACTATCACCACTGCTGCTGCCATCGTCCCCTCTGTCATGGGGCCACTACTGCCGCTGCTGCTGCCACCATTGTCACTCTGTCAGGAAGCCCCTACTTGAATCTTGGGGCACTGCACAGTTTAGTCTATGGCGATACAATAGAACTGATGCTTTTATTGACCTGTAATACTGACGCACAGTAATTCCACAGCTAACAGAAGGGATTAGCTATGAATCTTGGTGCCCAGCATAGTGATATAGACGGCGATAAATTACACCTGTAATAATGACAGCACAGTACCTACAGGACGGATTACCTATGAATGTGGGTGCACAACAACGTAATGCACATGGTGATACCCTCTCCCTGCAGTCTTCCTGCACGGTCCCTGCAGTTTAACTTCCAAGCCTTCACACTGAGATTGGGCCACCAAGCGGGATGCATATGATTAGGAAAAGTGGCCTCGGTATACCATATTTATCACCATTCATGCCAAATTAATTCAGAACTAGAGATGAGCGAACATGCTCGTCCAAGCTCGATGCTGGTTCGAGCATTAGGGTATTTGCATATGCTCGCTACTCGGACGAGCATATCGCGATCCTCGAGGAAATGGCAACTTCCTCTTCCTGCATGTTAGCCGCCTTTTTTCAGCCAATCAACATGCAGGAGAGTCTTTGGTACCTCCTAGCATCATGTGGGGCCCCTACAAGTCGATAGCAGGGATTGGCTGGCCAGATCAGATGACCTGGGAATATAAGAATCTGGTCCCGCGTTGCTCGCGCCATACGCCGTCTGCATGAGATTAGGGATAGAGCTGCTGTCTGTCAGGGAGAGTGTTAGGTCGTGAATTTAGATGTTGGTTAGGCAGGAATCACCCACAAAGAACCCAACAGCCCTTCTAAGGGCTACAAGCACCTTTTTTTGTGGTAGAAAAAAAGATTGTGCACACTCTTATTTGGGGATCATGGAATGTATATTAGATGATAAAATTAAATAAAATAACACAGTAATAAAAAGAGATAAGAATATATATCACACCTGCATGGGTATTAAGCAATATATAGCAGAAAATATGTATATTAGGAAATTTCTTCCTATTTCTGATTTGAGGAATATCAAGAAGATGAAAAATGAGATAATGAAAAAAAGAAAGAAAAAGATCAAAAAGATCAAACAAGGCGGTCTTATTGCAAAGTCTTTCTCAGATTATTAGCATATATACTCCAAGTAGTTCTGTGTATTTCTTTTTGTTCCTGTTAGTTGTAGAAGATAGATCAACAGGAGCAAAAAACAACACCGATGGACGTTTTTATAAACGGTAATAGTTTAGTCAATATTGCTTTATATACTGTTTTGTATATGGCTAGCAACAAGATATCCCAGTATAGTGGCTTAAAGTTTAGTTTTTACTTTACCCCCTCCTTGCTGTGTTGTTTCTTTGAATCCTGTGGAGCGATGGATCTTTCTTTCCAACATGAGATGAGTGCCTCTTTTCCTCAGATACTGCAGCGTCCGTCTGTTCGGGCAGCCCGAGGTCCTGTGGAGCGCTCACTTTTACTGCAGCGGTACGGCGTCCCACGTGGCATCCCACGTGGGGCCCGTTTGAACTAAATGCGCGCTGAAATTACAAAGGAGGCAATGTATCACTCTCACAGCTGGTAGCAATTCTTGATACTTAATACTTGTATAGTATCCACTTAGGCTTTATTCTTTTTAGTCTTTTTGGTCCTTATTCTTATGGCAGCGCTGTATTACTTTGGGGGTTGTGTACTCAGTTCTCCGGGTATCCAGTAAGCTAAACGCGTTTCGGGGATGAAACTTCCCCTTCCTCAGTAGCTGGATACCCTGATTTCCTGTGGGATATTTAAGTCCTCCAAGTTAATTGGTTGCTGGAATTAATTAGATTCCTCTGGGTTTCATCCACCGCCTGTGTCAGTAACAACCATCAGTGGTTTGCCAATTTTCAGTGGTTTGAAGAAATTTCCTAATATACATATTTTCTGCTATATATTGCTTAATACCCATGCAGGTGTGATATATATATTCTTATCTCTTTTTATTACTGTGTTATTTTATTTTATCATCTAATATACATTCCATGATCCCCAAATAGGAGTGTGCACAATCTTTTTTCTACTGAATTTATTTATCTTTATCAAAAGATCTTGTGGGTAAGATCTCTAGGTTGTGGCACCTCATCTTCAGTGTTTTGGGACTAGTGAGCCACTTGATAGTTTGTATTCTCATTGTCTGTACCTTTTTTTTTTTGGTCTCCTCCAGGCTACTGGCTGGGACTTGTAGTGCAGCTACCGCCATCTTGGCTGCACACTGTACACAGTGACTGGTGGCAGAAGGGACAGCACATGGTCCACACAGACCCATTTTGCTGCTGCTGTACCTTGGCTTGCTGAGATCTGTAATGCAGTCTAGGGAATACGTTTTTCTGTCATTTCAATACACTACAGTCCAGTGAACAATTATGTAGTGTACTGTACAGTAGCGTCAGTCTAGGGAATACGTTTTTCTGTCATTTCTATACACTACAGTCCAGTGAACAATTATGTAGTGTACTGTACAGTAGCGTCAGTCTAGGGAATACGTTTTTCTCTCATTTCTATACACTACAGTCCAGTGAACAATTATGTAGTGTGCTGTACAGTAGCGTCATTCTAGGGAATACGTTTTTCTGTCATTTCTATACACTACAGTCCAGTGAACAATTATGTAGTGTGCTGTACAGTAGCGTCAGTATAGGGAATACTTTTTTAATATATCCTACAGTGCAGTGAAAAATTGAGTGGTTTGCAGTGCAATAGCTGCCGTCTAAAGACTACGTTTTTCCTCTCAGTCATATATACTACAGTGCAGTGAAAAATTGAGTGGTTTGTGGTACAATAGCCGCCGTCTAAAGACTAAGTTTTTCCTCTCAGTCATATATACTACAGTGCAGTGCAAAATTGTGTCGTGTGCTGCACACTAGCCGGAGTGTGGAAAATCTAAGATTTTCCTCTCAGTTATATATTATACAGTGCAGTGAAAAATTCTGTCGTGTGCTGCACACTAGCCGGAGTGTGGAAAATCTAAGATTTTCCTCTCAGTTATATATTATACAGTGCAGTGAAAAATTCTGTCGTGTGCTACACACTAGCCGGAGTGTAGAAAATCTAAGTTTTTCCTCTCAGTTATATATTATACAGTGCAGTGAAAAATTGAGTGGTTTGCGGTGCAATAGCGGCCATCTAAAGACGACGTTTTTCCTCTCAGATATATTTACTACACTGCAGTGCAAAATTGTGTCATGTGCTGCCCACTAGCCGGAGTGTAGAAAATATAAGTTTTTCCTCTCAGTTATATATTATACAGTGCAGTGAAAAATTTCTGTTGTGTGCTGCACGCTAGCCAGAGTGTAGAAAATATAAGTTTTTCCTCTCAGTTATATATTATACAATGCAGTGAAAAATTGAGTGGTTTGCGGTGCAATAGCCGCCATCTAAAGACTACGTTTTTCATCTCTGTCATATATACTACAGTGCAGTGCGAAATTGTGTCGTGTGCTGCACACGAGCCCGAGTGTAGAAAATATACGTTTTTCCTCTCAGTTATACATTATACAGTGCAGTGAAAAATTCTGTCGTGTGCTGCACACTAGCCGGAGTGTAGAAAATATAAGTTTTTCCTCTCAGTTATATATTATACAGTGCAGTGAAAAAGTCTGTCGTGTGCTGCACACTAGCCAGAGTGTAGAAAATATAAGCTTTTCCTCTCAGTTATATATTATACAGTGCAGTGAAAAATTCTGTTGTGTGCTGCATACTAGCCGGAGTGTAGAAAATATAAGCTTTTCCTCTCAGTTATATATTATACAGTGCAGTGCAAAATTCTGTCGTGTGCTGCACACTAGCCGGAGTGTAGAAAATATTCGTTTTTCCTCTCAGTTATATATTATACAGTGCAGTGAAAAATTGAGTGGTTTGCGGTGCAATAGCCGCGGTCTAAAGACTACGTTTTTCCTCTCAGTCATATATACTACAGTGCCGTGCAAAATTGTGTCGTGTGCTGCACACTAGCCGGAGTGTAGAAAATATACGTTTTTCCTCTCAGTTATACATTATACAGTGCAGTGAAAAATTTCTGTCGTGTGCTGCACACTAGCCGGAGTGTAGAAAATATAAGTTTTTCCATTCAGTTATATATTATACAGTGCAGTGAAAAATTCTGTCGTGTGCTGCACACTAGCCGGAGTGTAGAAAATATACGTTTTTCCTCTCAGTTATATATCATACATTGCAGTGAAAAATTGAGTGGTTTGCGGTACAATAGCCACCGTCTAAAGACTACGTTTTTTCTCTCAGTTATATATCATACAGTGCAGTGAACATACAAAATGTTGAACCCAAGGGCTAAGGGTCGAGTACGAGGGCGTGGACGTGGGCGTTCAAGTAGTGTAGGGGGCAGAGGCCGTGGTCCTGGGCAGGGTGACACAGTACATGTTGATGAGGGAGCAGTGGAACGCCGCAGAGTTTCGCTCCCTAGCTTCATCTCGCAACTTACTGGTTCACGTGGTACACCACTATTGAAACCACAACAGTGTGAACAGGTGATGACGTGGATAGCGGACAATGCGTCCAGTAATTTATCCACCACCCAGTCTTCCACGCAGTCCACCCACGCTAGCCAAGGGAGTAGACCTCTGGCTCCTCCAGCTCAACCTCCTTCCCCCCAGCCTGCCCCCCCCCACGGAAAGTATGGATTCAGATCTGGCATACTCACAGGAACTCTTTTCAGGACCCTACCCAGAGACACAAACCACTGCTCAACAGCAACCTGAGCAGTTGCTCTGTCCCGATGCCCAAAATTTAGAACTTTCGCAGTCTGTGGGTGATGAGAGTGTGGACATAGTGCAAGTAGTGCGTGAAGAGGTGTTGGATGATGATGATGCTGATGATGAGACACGGTTGTCAGACAGTGACGTTGTTGTCAGGGCAGTAAGTCCGAGGGGGGAGCAGAGTGAGGAATCGGAGGAAGAGCTGGCAGATGATGAGGTGACTGACCCGAGCTGGGTTGGTAATCCAACTCAAGACAGTGCTTCTGAGGGGGAGGCAAGTGCAGCACCAGAACAGTTTGGAAGAGGCAGTGGGGTGGCCAGATGGAGAAGCAGGGCCAGAGCAGGTAGATCAGCAACTGTTTCACCGAGTCAAGCTCTCGTGCCGAGGCCTAGATGTACGCAAGCCTGGAGGTTTTTTGAAGAAAGTGAGGATGACCGACGGACTGTGGTGTG
>ONZH01025417.1:0-64547 GCA_900303285.1 Rhinella marina | reverse complement strand
TTCAAGGTACACAGCAGTAGTGCCAAATATAGTTTGGTATCTAGCAGAGCACCTAATACACCACTAATGCCTCTCTCTGTCCCTACTCCAGCAGCTATCCCTGAATACGGCAGCCGTTCTCTGTAAAGTGTATCTTGTAGTAAAGCTATCACTGTACTGCACTATAGTAGCCCTGATAAGGGCTTTTAATCACGCTCCTGCCTGTCCAACAGCTAAAACCTGTCTCTCCCTTCTCCAGCCTCTGTCCCTGACTAAGTTCACGCAGCATATGCGAACGAGCAGGAAGAGCTGAGTTTTTAATATTCGAGGTCACATGGTTTTTCCAGCCAATGCATGTAGACGCCGTTTTCGCGCTGCCAGCGTGCTCAGCGTGCCTGTCATACCCCCCCTGCATGGTGATTGGTGGAAAAAGAGCGCCAGGGAAGGTGGGAGGGGAAACGAATTCTAAGTGCGCCATCGCCGTTATATTTGAAAGAAATCGAGCACGCCGAATATCGTAGTATTCGATCGAATACCAGCTCGATCGAACACTACTCGCTCATCTCTAATAAGGAGCAATCTAAGTTATGCTTAAAAGCCTTAAAATGCTAAGCATTGACTTATTGGCTTGATAGTATATGTAACATCTGGTGGCAGATTTAATTTCTTGGCAAGTTTGAATAAAACCAAATGATTTTTTGAGAAATTTGTTAATCTTTACTGAATTTATAATTTGTGGATTTTTTTTAAACAAAAGCTATTATTTACCATTGAGAAAATGCTGAAAACCTACTCAGCCCTATCCATGAATAGGGTAATCTATCTTGTTTGACAAAGCACATCAACAATTACAGTCTTCATTGTCTTTACCTGATTACTTCACGTAGTAGTCAATTTCCATTTTAACAAAAGATCACACACACAAAAGATACACACATTTACAGTATGCCGCTGATTTCCATAAATAACCATTATGACAAAGGGCCCATAAAATAATTTGTAAAGAAAAATAGGATTTAAAATATATTTCTTTTTTTATTTATAGATCACCATTCTGTTTCTACTTTCTTTGACTTTTTTGTATTTTATAATACTATATCATATATCTTATGCGGAAGCTCTATACCAGTGATGGCTATCCTCTGGCACTCTAGCTGTGGTTAAACTACAAATCCAAGCATGCTCCATTCATTTCTATAGAGTTTCTTTCCGTTATACTTGACGGAAAAAATAGTCCTGTCAACAGGACTATTTTTTCCATCATGTGTAACAGAAAAAAATTGAATCATTATGTGCCCCCATAGACATGTATTAGGATGGATTAATACATCAATATACATCACATTTCTATAAATGAGGTACCTGCGTGTGATCATCTGAACTACAGCCCCAAAAAATGTCACACCATAACCAACAGTTTTAAACAAATGTAAACTTTATTTGCATAAATTCATAAAATATTTACAAAAATAAATATTAAAAATGAATCAAAATTATTTGGCCACCTTGCATTAATACTTTTGCTGCGATTACAGCTGCAAGTCGCTTGGGGTATGTCTCTATCAGTTTTGCACATCTAGAGACTGAAATTCTTGCCCATTCTTCCTTGCAAAACAGCTCGAGCTCTTTGAGGTTGGATAGAGAGCGTTTGTGAACAGCAGTTTTCAGCTCTTTCCACATATTCTCAATTGGATTCAGGTCTGGACTTTGACTTGGCCATTCTAAGACCTGGATATGTTTATTTTTGAACCATTCCATTGTAGATTTTGCTTTATGTTTGGGATCATTGTCTTGTTGGAAGATAAATCTCCGTCCTAGTCTTTTGCAGACTCCAACAGGTTTTCATCCTGTATTTAACTCCATCCATCTTCCCATCAATTTTAACCATCTTCCCTATCCCTGCTGATAAAAAGCAGGCCCAAACCATGATGCTGCCACCACCATGTTTGACAGTGGGGATGGTGTGTTCAGGGTGATGAGCTGTGTTGCTTTTATGCCAAACATATCATTTTGCATTGTTTCCAAAAAGTTCGATTTTGGTTTCATCTGACCAGAGCACCTTCTTCCACATGTTTGGTGTGTCTCCCAGGTGGCTTGTGGGAAACTGTAAACAAGACTTTTTATGGATATCTTTGAGAAATGGCTTTCTTCTTGCCACTCTTCCATAAAGGCCAGATTTGTAAAGTATTAGACTGATTGTTGTCCTATGGACAGACTCTCCCACCTCAGCTGTAGATCTCTGCAGTTCATCCAGAGTGATCATGGGCCTCTTGGCTGCATCCCTGATCAGTCTTCTCCTTGTTTGAGATGAAAGTTTAGAGGGAGAGCCGGGTCTTGGTAGATTTGCAGTGGTCTGATAATCCTTCCATTTCAATATGATTGCTTACACAGTGCTCCTTGGGATGTTTAAAGCTTGGGAAATCTTTTGGTATCCAAATCCGGTTTTAAACTTCTCCACAACAGTATCACGGACCTGCCTGGTGTGTTCCTTCTTCATGATGCTCTCTGTGCTTTAAACAGAACCCTGAGACTATCACAGAGCAGGTGCATTTATACAGAGACTTGATTACACACAGGTGGATTCTATTTATCTTCATCAGTCATTTAGGACAACATTGGATCATTCAGAGATCCTCAATGAACTTCTGGAGGGAGTTTTCTGAACTAAAAGTAAATGGGACGAATAATTTTGCACGCGCCACTTTTTAATTTTACTATTCTAAAAAAAGTTTAAATGATCCAATAAATTTTGTTCCACTTCACAATTGTGACCCACTTGTCGTTGATTCTTCACCAAAAATTTAAAATGTTATATCTTTTTGTTTGAAGCCTGAAATGTGGCAAAAGGTTGAAAAGTTCCAGGGCACCGAATACTTTCACAAGGCACTGTATATCAAATAGATGTCTAAATGACTGGCATACAACAATAATAAGAAGATATTAATAAAAATTCATACAGTCCGCAATGTGCCCGAGCCGCCTGGCCACTCCCCAACGCGCGTTTTTCCCTGCAGCTTCCTTCAGGTTGCGTAGCCAATGGACTCACAGATCAGGTTTAAATACCCTCCCAATTAATTATCAAATCCTATTATCACATGTGCATATGAATATTATCCAATATACACATACCAATTGGTGAAATTGTTTGGCAGGATCTCACATAACTGCCCATTCACATCCGCCGCCACGCCTCCGTACGCAATTACGTTCGCAATTCGTAGCGGAACCGGAAGTGGGCCGTACGTCAAGATAAATGTAAGTTTCTGTTGGATCTATTGTAATACATACTGACTCTATTTCTATTTAGGGGTGTGTTTTTCCTGCAACTCCAGGGGACAGCGATGGGTGCAGCCTGTGCGCACTCCTATGCAAATCTGCTCCTGGGGCTGTGGGAGAGACGCATCTTCCTCACGGACCCCCAGCCTAGGATTGAACGCGTCCTCTTTTGGTGAAGATACATAGATGATATTTTGATCATATGGCGGCGGTCCGAGTGGGACTTTGGACATTTCATCTCTGGTCTGAATAATAATGAACTTAATATCAAGCTGACATTTAAGACCAGTGTTAGTGAAATTGATTTTTTGGACATCCGTCTAAAGGTAGAAAAGGATGGGTGGATCTCAACGGACTTATATCGGAAAGAGACGTCTGTCATTTTCCTCCCACATGCTTCATCATCACACCCAAGGAATCTAATCAAAAATATCCCAGTTGGACAATTCCTGAGGATCAGGAGGATACAGTATGTTCAACAGAAGAAGCGTATGAGAGACAAGCAGAATGCCTATGGAGACGTTTTCATCAATGTGGATATAGTGAGAGAGACATCAAAAGAGCATACAAACTAGCAAAATGTACTGACCGGAATACCCTCCTTTATTCTAGAAGGGCACTGGGACAACAAAAAGAAAAGAGGGAAGAAAAGGCGAGAGATTCATGACTAAATTCAATACAGGCTCCATGGAGGTAAGACAAGCCTTGATGAAGTATTGAGAGATTCTATGTGTGGACCCCCAACAGGCTAAAAGGTTGGGTCCAATGCCTTCTATTACCTTTCGTGGGTCAAAGAATCTTCAAGACACACTGTTAAAAAGCCACTATAGTGGTCCGAAAATAGGCCGAATTTTTGGATCTAAAGGTGCAAAATGGGGCTGTAAACCATGCAGTGACTGTGTTGCATGTTGCAACATAGAAAAAACTGATAGATTTTGGAATTCCTCAGAAACTCGGATGTATGATATTACGCATACAATAACGTGTGCAACAGTGGGAATGGTTTATTGGGCGATCTGCCCATGTAAGAAGATCTACGTGGGCATGACCTCTCAACAACTAAAACATCAGGTAAGAGAACATGTATTAGCTATTGATGCAGCGAAGGATGTGCAGGATACTGAGACTCTTCAACCTATACCCAAACATTTTCATGATGTGCATAACTCCGATGAGTCTCTTTTCAAATTTAGGGGTACTGACCGTGTCATGATCTCCCCTCGGGGAGGAAATTGGAAGTGGTTGTTGGCACAACGTGAAACCAGATGGATATATTTGTTGGACACGCTGACACCAAATGGTCTAAATGAGATGAATAATTTTGCTCCATTCTTGTAGTCGTTTTCTCTGGCCCGGATCATCCCTAGGGTGTTTTTGGTGGCAACTTTGGCAATGACACCTTATAGTGTGGTTTGTTCATTATTTTATTTATGAATTGTTTTTATTTGTATGGATTATAGTACCTTTGGACCCACGATGATATTTCAGATATATGGTTCTAATTGTCATTGTCATTCCTTCCTAGAAACTGTGCGATATGATGGGTTTACTACACTAGACTATAGGTGGGAACAGCAGGATTATGGATGGATGTTACCTCTCGAGTAACGTGATGGATACAAATTATCTCCGCAACTGCGAGGGACTTATGAATATGGAAGAGGACTTTGTGTATTTTAATGTGTGACAATTATGCACTTGTTCACTTTATTCGGTTTATGATTTATTATTGTATTTGTTTGCTGATACTGTGATGATATGTTATTTATGGATTGGTATTATTCACTTGTGATTAATAATAATTAGATGAAATTATTTATGTATAATTATTAGAGATGAGCGAGCACTAAAATGCTCGGGTGCTCGTTATTCTAGATGAACTTTTCCCGATGCTCGGGTGCTCGTTTAGAGTAACGAACCCCATTGAAGTCAATGGGAGACTCGAGCATTTTTGCAGGGGACCAAGGCTCTGCCTAGGGAAGGCTGGGTGATAACCTGGAAACATCAGAAAATGATGGAAACACCACGGAAATGGACAGGAAACAGCAGGGGCAGCATGCATGGATGCCTCTGAGGCTGCCTAATCCCACCATTACCCCAAATTCTCCTGCAACAGCCTGGTGGTTACCCTCATGGCAATTGTGCTCACCCAGACCAAGAAAGATGAGGCACATGCCCATCACATGTTAGGGAAGCACCCAACTAGGTGCAACGAAGGTCCATCACCCATGCCCATGCTGGCACTGCTCTCCTATCCCCAGCCACACGATGCAGGCATAAGCCTAACACAGCATGGCGGTGACACCAACAAGTGACCAAGTTAGATGAGGTAGCAGGTGAGCCACCCAAAAATTTAACCTGACGCAGCATGGCGGTGACAACAGAGTGACAGAGTTAGGCTGAGGTAGCAGGACGTGAAGCATTGATGGTAATTCGAAGGAGGAGGAGGAGTTAGAGGAAGAGGCATAGTAAGTCTGACAAACCGTGACCGAGGTAGGCCCCGCAATCCTCCAAGTGGGCAGTACAGGGTCAGACTCGGTCAGAGTGACCAAGCTACTCGACGGTAGCAGGTAGAGCACATTAAAAATTTAGCGTGGCCCAGTATGTGGATGTTGAGGGCTTGTGCATGTAGGTGGGCTGAACTTTTTTCTGCTTGCGCTCCAACATCTGCTGTAATGACAGCTGAACGTTGCACAGGGACACATTGGTGGACAGTGTGGAGGATCATGGAGGCGAAGGGGTGGTTTTCCGGCAGGAGGCGCTTGTGCCGGGGTCCTGGGCTGGGGGTTGACTCGCAGACGCAGCGAGTGGCACAGGGGAAGGAGCAGTGGTGGGACCCGCAGTAGGGGAACGGACGGCCTTGGTTCCATAGTGTTTAGCACTCGTATACCTGCGCATGCTGGTGGTGGTTAGGCTGGTAGTGGTGGAACCCCCACTTAAAAATTTGGCATCAACTGGTACGGCTGTCAACATTGAGCTTGAACTAGTGGGGCATGTGTGGTATCGATTCTTCTCAGTTTAAAATCGTATACGTCCCCTATCTTGGGACCATATATTTCATGGATTTTTCGAACACGGAAAAGGGAAAAGAGCTTGCTCTGGCCAGGGGAGTGTCTTTTCTACTGCAGCTAAGGGGACGTGTCCATGCTCTGCCTATCACAGGTCAGGATCCAATTAAAAGAAGAACCAAATAAACTCAGTATAATTTCTAATACGTCCCCTATCCGGGTAAATTTTGGAGAGAGGGCCTGTAGGTGGGGGGCAGGCTGGGGGGAAGGAGGTTGAGCTGGAAGAGCCAGAGGAGTGCCCCCTTGGCTAGCGTGTGTGGTGGTGACAACAGCCGGATGGAGTTCGAATGACGACGCAGGACCCCAACTTAAAAATTTAGCATCCACCGGTACGGTTGTCAACTATGAAATTGATCAAGTGGGGCATGTGTTGTATGTATTCTTCTCAGTTTAATACCGTATACGGCACCTATCCGGAAAAATAGTTTGGAGAGGGAGAAAGAGAGGAAAAAGACGTATTTTTAAAAGTGACGTTCGGTATAGATCAATTAAAGAGAAAGAAAGGATTTTATGAAATGGATTTGTATCACTGAGAGCAAAAGAACCTATTTTTTTACGTGACGTGCAGTATAGATCACTTGGAGATAAAAAGGGGAATGTGCAGACTTGGGCTGCTATAGTGCAAACCACTATGGTGGTGACAACAGAGTAAGCAAGTGACACTGTGGGAGCAGGCGAACCACATAAACATTTTTTGTGGCCCTGTATGGCGGCGGTGACAACAGAGTGACTGAGTTAGTATGCGGTAGCTGGTGAAGCACCCAAAAATTTAGCCTGAAACAACATGGCGGTTACACCACCAATGACTTTGTTCGACTGAGAATGCAGTGAAATGGCTTTTGTTGCGCCTCCAAAAAATTTTTCTTTTCGGAGTACATAAAGTCTACCCTCAGCAAAAATTTTTTTTTTTAAATGTCGGTACTTACGCCTCCTGAAAAATAGTTTTGGACTGTCTGTTTGACGCTCCTGAAACATTGTTTTACACTGTCTGTAGTTGACACTGCGGAAGAATTGTTTGGCGAGAGGGCCTGTAGGTGGACCTCTGGAAAAATTGTTTGGAGAGAGGGCCTGTAGGTGGACCTCTGGAAAAATTGTTTGGAGAGAGGGCCTGTAGGTGGACCTCCGGAAAAATTGTTTGGAGAGAGGACCTGTAGGGGGCCCTCCTGAAAAATTGTTTAGAGAGAGGGCCTGTAGGTGGACCTCCAGAAAAATTATTTAGAGAGAGGGCCTGTAGGTGGACCTCCAGAAAAATTGTTTGGAGAGAGGGCCTGTAGGTGGACATCCAGAAAAATTGTTTGGACAGAGGGCTTGTAGGTGGACCTCCGGAAAAATTGTTGTAAGCGTCAGCCTGTCAGCGCTGTCAGTTGACAGGAGTGTACGCTTATCGGTGATGATGCCACCAGCTGCACTGAATACCCGCTCTGACAGCACGCTAGCGGCAGATCAGGCCATAACCTCCAAGGCGTACAGCGCCAGTTCAGGGCATGTGTCCAGCTTTGAAACCCAGTAGTTGTATGGAGCATAGTGATCGGTCCGGACATTTGTATGGTCAGCTAGGTATTCCCTCACCATCTTTCTGTACAGCTCCCCCCTACTCTGCCTAGACTGGGGACAGGTGACAGTGTCTTGCTGGGGTGACATAAAAGTGGCAAAGGCCTTGGAGAGTGTTCCCCTGTCAGTGCTGGACAAGCTGCCTGCTCGCCTCCTCTCCCCCGCTACTTGGCCCACAGAACCGTGCCCTCTGCCGCTAGCGGCGTCAGAAGGGAAGAATTGTTTCAGCTTGTGCACCAGGGCCTGTTGATATTGATTCACTCTCATACTCCTTTCCTCTACAGGGATGAGAGTGGAAAGGTTCTGCTTGTACCGTGGGTCCAGGAGAGTGAACACCCAGTAATCGGTGTTTGAAAAAATTCTTCTAACGCGAGGGTCACGGGATAGGCAGCCTAACATGAAGTTTGCCATGTGCGCCAGAGTCCCAACACGCAAGAATTCCCTCTCCTCACTGGCCTGACTCTCCATTTCCTCCTCCTCCAAGTCCTCCTCTTCAGCCCATACATGCTCAAGAGTTAAGGACTGAGCACTGGTACCCTCTACTGTCTCGCCGACATTCTCCTCCTCTTCCTCCTCATCCCCCTCCTCCGATACGCGCTGAGAAACAGACCGGAGGGTGCTCTGGCTATCAAGCGACGAATCTTCCTCCACCGTCTCTTGTGACAAGCGCAAAGCATCCGACTTCATGCTGAGCAGTGAGTTTTTCAACAGGCAAAGCAGCGGGATGGTGAAGCTGATAATGGCGGCATAGCCGCTGACCATCTGTGTTAACTCCTCAAAGTTGCTCAACACCTGGCAGATATCAGACATCCACTCCTCATTGTAGACTTGAGGAATCTGAGTGACCTGACTACCAGTTCTGGTGGAAGTTGACATCTGGCAGTCTACAATTGCTCTGCGTTGCTGGTAAACGCTGGATAACATGTTTAATGTCGAATTCCATCTCGTGGGCACGTCGCACAACAGTCGGTGAGCGGGCAGTTGTAGGCTGCGCTGCGCTGCCCTGAGAGTGGCAGCACCTGTGGTCGACTTGCGGAAATGCGCACACATGCGGCGCACCTTGGTGACAGATTGGGGTATGTCTTGAGGAACCGCTGAACTATTAGATTGAACACGTGGGCCAGGCATGGCACATGTGTCAGTCTGCCGAGTTGCAGAGCCACCACCAGGTTACGCCCGTTGTCACACACAACCATGCCTGGCTTGAGGTTCAGCGGTGCCAGCCACAGATCGGTCTGCGCCGTGATGCCCTGTAACAGCTCTTGGGCGGTGTGACTTTTGTCACCTAAGCTCAGCAGTTTGAGCACCGCCTGCTGGCGCTTACCCACGGCACTGCTGCTGCGCCTAGAGCTACCGACTGAAGGCGCCGTGCCCACGGATGGTAATTCGGAGGAGGAGGTGGAGGAGAAGGCATAGTATGTCTGAGAGACCGTGACCGAGGTAGACCCCGCAATCCTCGGTGTGGGCAGTACATGAGCGGCCCCAGGGTCAGTCTCGGTCCCAGCCTCCACCAAGTTAACCCAATGTGCCGTCAGTGAGATATACTGTCCCTGCCCGGCAGCACTTGTCCACGTGTCCATGGTTAGGTGGACCTTCTCAGAAACATCATTGGTCAGGGCACAGATGATGTTCTGTGACACGTGCTGGTATAGGGCTGGGACGGCACATCGGGAAAAATAGTGGCGGCTGGGGACCGAATACCGAGGGGCAGCCACCGCCATGAGATTGCGAAAGGCCTTGGTCTCTACCAGCCTATAGGGCAGCATCTCCAGGCTCAGCAATTTGGAGATGTGGACGTTGAGGGCTTGGGCATGTGGGTGGGTGGAACTGTATTTCCTCTTGCGCTCCAGCGTCTGCTGTAAAGACAGATGAACGCTGCGCTGGGACACATTGGTGGACGCTGTGGAGGATCATGGAGGCGAAGGTGTGGTTTTCCGGCAGGAGGCGCTCGTGCCGGGGTCCTGGGCAGGGGGTTGACTAGCAGAGGCAGCGAGTGGCACAGGGGAAGGAGCAGTGGTGGGACCCGCAGGAGGTGAACGGCCTTGGTTCCATTGAGTGGGGTGTTTAGCACTCATATGCCTGCGCATGCTGGTGGTGGTTAGGCTAGTAGTGGTGGCACCCCTGCTGATCCTCGTGTGGCACAGGTTGCACACCAAAGTCCGTCGGTCATCCTCACTTTCTTTAAAGAACCTCCAGACTTGCGAACATCTAGGCCTCGCCACGGGAGCTTCACTATGTGAAACAGTTGCTGCTGGTGCACCAGCTCTGGCCCTGCTTCTCCCTCTGGCCACACCACTGCCTCTTCCAACCTGTTCTGGTGCAGCACTCGCCTCCGCCTCAGAAGCACTGTCTTCACTCGGCTTATCAACCCAGCTTGGGTTAGTCACCTCATCATCTTCTGATTCCTCAGTCTTCTCCCCCCTCGGACTTCCTGCCCTGACAACAACTTCACCACTGTCTGACAACTGTCTCCTCATCGTCCGACACCTCGTTACACACTTCTTCCACTAAGTCACCATTGTCATCATCATCATCATCACCCACAGACTGCGACAGTTGGAAAACTTGGGCATCGGGAAAAAAGTGTTATATATGGCGATAGCTGCACTACTTGTGCCAGCCAGCCCAGCCAGGAGACAAAAAAAAATGTCAATTACTTACCGGTAATTTGATTTTCAGGAGTCCATGACAGCACCCGGAGAGAGGATCCGCCTCCCAGGACAGGAAACCCACAGGTATAAATCTTCAAAGGAGCCTCTCCCCTTCAGTGTAGTTTTCAGAGACAAGAGACCACCTTTTTCCAATTCATGTATATTCCGATCAGCACAAAAAGCCTTTTTTTTTTTTTTTTTTCCTGCACACCCGTGACAAATGCCATCACCCACAAACAAGAACCACACCCAAAGAAAGGTAGAATAAAACAAAGGGGGGGTAAGTAAAGGGGTGCTGTCATGGACTCCGGAAAATCAAATTACCGGTAAGTAATTGACATTTTATCCCTTCGTCCTACGACAGCACCCGATGTCCCAGAGTGAACACAATTAGGGGGGGACCACAGCCTGAAGGACTTTACGTCCAAAGGAAAGATCAGACACCGAAGAGAGATCTAATCTATAGTGTCTATAGAAGGTACAGGGTGAAGACCACGTAGCAGCACGGCAAATATCTTGTATAGAGGCCTCCGCTCTCTCGGCCCATGAGGTGGCTACCACTCGGGTCGAGTGCACCGTCCAACCCGTAGGAACTGGTTTCTGCATGGAAACATATGCCAAGGTAATTGCTTGTTTGATCCATCTTGCAATGCTACTTTTACTAGCTGACTTGCCCTTATTTTGGCCCTAGAATTGTAAAAAGAGAGAGGAAGATTTCCTCCACTCCTTAGTGGCTTCTAGGTATTTTAAGACACATTCTCTGACATCCAACTTATGGAATTCTGCCTCTTTCTGATTTTTTGGAGCTGCACAAAAGGATGGCAGTATAACCTCTTGATTCCTATGGAAATTTGACACTACCTTGGGAAGAAAGGCTGGGTCAGGTTTCAACACTATCCTATCTTCCTGAATGATAGTGAAAGGAGGAGCGATGGAAAGGGCCTGTAGCTCACTTATCCTCCTAGCTGATGTAATGGCCACCAGAAATACACATTTCAATGTCAGGATTTTTATGGACACACCGTCAGATGACTCAAAGGGCTGCTTAGCTAGGGCCTGTAATACTAAATTCAAATCCCACGGAGGTGTCCTGATGTTTTTTAAAGGGAAGGGCCTAGAAACAGATTTACAAAACCTCGTAACCCAGGGATGAACGGCTAATCTATAATAAAAAGCACACTAAGGGCCGCAATCTGCACCTTCAGGGTACTCAAAGCCAGACCTTTGTTTACCCCTTCCTGTAGGAAATCGAGAACTGCCGGTAAATCTAGACCTACTGATGTGGAGGGCGGGATACCTAGGAACTTAAAGAAAGTCCACCAGGTTCTGGCGTAAATAGTCGTAGTCACTGGTTTTCTACTTTTTATCAAGGTAGAAACCACTGAAGACGACAATCCTCTGGCTAACAACAAGCTCCGCTCAAAAGCCATGCCATCAAATGAAGACCTTTCACAGGAGGGTGAAGAATGGGACCCTGACTCAGGAGGTCTGGAATATCTGGGAGAATCCAGGGATCTGCTACTGACAGGATTCTCAGCCAAGAAAACCAAGCCCGACGAGGCCAAAATGGAACTATGAGAATCATCCTTGCTTTGTCCTCCCTGATCTTTTTTAGAACCTTGGGCAATACTTGAAGAGGGGGAAAAGCATATAGCAGACCGTGGTCCCATGGTTGCACCAGAGCATCCACTGCCGCCGGATTGTCTGACCAAGTCAGGGAGAAGAATTTCTCCACTTTTCTGTTTGCCCTGGTAGCAAACAAATCTATTAGCGGCATCCCCCATAGTTTTGTTATCTTGTAAAAAACTGCATGATTCAATGACCACTCTTTCTGATCTAAGAAATGTCGGCTTAGGATGTCCGCTTTCCAGTTGTCTTTTCCCCTGATGTGAAGAGCTGACAGCGAAAGGGCTCTCCCTTCTATCAGAGAAAAAATCTGGACTGCCAGGGCCCCCAGAGATTCGGAACGGGACCCTCCCTGGTGGTTCAGGTATGCTACAATGGAACCATTGTCTGATAAGATTCTCACATGAAGGTTTTGAACAAGAGGACGTACTTTCTGAAGGGTTTTGAAAACAGCGAGGAGTTCCTTCTGATTTGAAGAACTGCCCCGAGTCTGGGACCCCCATAACCCCTGGAGCAGCGAATCCCCCACATGAGCACCCCAACCCAGAGGGCTGGCATCCGTGGTGATTATCAGGGGATTCTCCAATTTCCAAGGGACACCCCAAGATAAATTCTCGTGAAAAGCCACCAAGTCAGTGCCTGACAAGTCTGCCTGGAAATAGTCAGACTGGACTCCAAATCCTCCGTCTTCCCTGACCAGGCACTCAGGACTTCCCACTGAAGGGCTCTGCTGTGTATTTGGGCCCATTGAACTGCAGGAATGCACGAAGTCAGAGTTCCCAAAACCGACATAGCCTTCCTTATGGATATTTGCGGTTTGTATATCAACTCCTGAACTACCGACCTTACCTTCTCTATTTTTTCTTGAGATAGGAAGGATCTCTGGACTTCTTAGTCTAAAATTATCCCGAGGAACTGCTGTTTCCTCCCGGGAAGTAGCTTTGATTTTTCTAGATTCAGAATCCAGCCCAGTGATTCCAATGTAGCCATCACCTGACGTAGCTGATTCCTGCATTCCCGATGCGATGATGCTATAATTAGAAAATCGTCGAGGTAAGGGACAAATAGGGTGTTCTTTTCCCTTATATGGGCTGCCACCTCGGATATTAGTTTGGTAAAAATCCTTGGGGCCATGCCAATCCCAAAGGGCAACACCTGGAACTGAAAATGCCTCAGACAGCCCTGAAAGGTCAATGCTACCCTCAGGTACTTCTGATGGCCCCGAAAAATTGGGAGATGGTAATAGGCGTCCTTAATATCTAGGACCACCATATAACAGTTTCCATATAATAGATCCACCACTGTCCTTACCGTTTCCATCTTGAAGCGTCTGTAATGAAGGAACTTGTTCAGGGATTTTAGATTTATAATAGTCCTGAATTCCCCGTTTGGTTTCTTCACAAGGAAGAGGGTAGAATAATATCCCATCCCTTCTTCTTCTTTTGGACAAACGACCAGGGCTTCCTTCTTTAGAAGATTTTGCACCTCTTTTTCTAGTGCTATCTGACAATGAGAACCCAATCTCGTAATTATGAATTTTTCCGGGGGTTGAGTTTTTAGGTCTAGCTTGAACCCTTCTCTTAGCGACTGTAAAATCCAGGAATTGTTCGATATTTTTTCCCAGGCTGGGAGGAAGTTTTTTAGTCTTCCCCCCACCCTGGCGTCATTGGGAACTCTGCTTCCTGTTATCCTCGGAGGGCTGACCCCTAAAGAGGAACCCCTTGGCTCTGGCCCTAGAGAACTTCCACTTATTGTTCCTACCAGTGGGGCTTTATTCTTTCTCTTTAAACTTTCTTCCTCTCTGAAAAGAGAAATTCTGCTTGCGAAAGGAAGTAGGGAACCCCTTTTTTCTATCCCCCGCTTTTTCTAATATATCATCTAATGCGAGTCCAAATAAGAATTTACCCTCACAAGGTAAACTACTCAGGCGACTTTTAGAGGCTACATCCCCCGACCAATTCTTAAGCCACAACGCACGCCGTGCGGAATTAGCCATAGAAGAGGCCCTAGCACAGAGTCTGACAGAGTCTGCTGAGGCATCAGCCAAAAAATCCACTGCTGTACTGATCACTGGAAGGGATTCTAGGATTTTTTCCCTTGGGTTTTTTTCCCTAATCTGTTCTTCTAATTGTTTCAACCACAAGATCAAGGCCCTTGAGGGTCATGTAGCTGCCACAGATGGTTTGAAAGCTGCCCCCACCGATTCCCAAGTCCTTTTCAGACAGCTATCTGCCTTCCGATCCATAGCGTCTTTAAGCTGCCCCAAGTCGTCAAAGGGAAGCGAGGACTTACGGGATACTTTAGCAATAGGGACATCTATTTTTGGGGCCCTGTCCCACTGAACACAATCTTCATCAGTAAACAGATACTTTCTTTTGACTGCACTCGGGATAAAACTCCTCTTATCCGGGTGCCGCCATTCTCTGTCAATCATAGATGAAACATTCTTATGTACAAAGAAAGTGCGTCTCTTTCTTGATTCTGGGCCCTCAAACATGACATCCTGAACCGTACGCATCTCCCTGGTTTCCTCCATACTCATAGTAGCCCTTACAGCCTTAATAAGTTGATCCACCTCCTGTAAAGGAAAAAAACGGTCTTCCACCTCCATCCTCATCTGAGGATGAGGAATCTGTCTCAACTTCACCACTCTCTATTCCTATTTCTGAACTAGAAGCATTCGAATCTAGAGAAACTACAGTACTTCTTTCTGTATGTCTTGACTTATGAGGACGGAACTCTTTATGGGAAATCAGGGTGGAATGTACTTCATCCCTAATCATTCTCTTCATACATTTCATCATCGTCGGTGACTCTTCAGCAATAGTATTTTCAATACACCGTTTACAAAGGGCTTTAACATAAGCAGAATCCAGTTTAGTTTTACAGATCCCACATTCTTTATGATGGGATTTGGAGGTTGCTTTCTTAGGTTTATCCTAATAAGACACACATAAGATGTATATACATAAGCACCCCAGAGGGAGATTAAAACATAGAAAAACAAACACCCATACCCACATCCTACCACAGGTACTGGGGTAACGGTGTCCTTGGGGGTTTCACCCGGGCTCTCCATGTCTGGTGTCCCCTTCTTCCTGGATCCGGCAGAACCCAGCAAGGATCTCAGGGTAGGCTAAATCTGGGCTGCAAATCGGTGGGTGGCTAGAGAGTACTGCTGTAGCGTTGCAGCGCTTCCGGCTTCCACACCCCCCCTTTGAATCTGGCGCCTCTTTTCTACACGTGAGTGAGCCTGTGACGTCATCTCCGTGCGCCCCGCCCCCTTCTTCCTACGCTGCCTGAAGGAGGAAGCTGTTTGAGGTCTGGCGTCTTCATGCCGCATGCCGCTCCTCCTCTCACCTGGTCTCCCGACTCCCCGGGGAGGGAGCGCACGCCCGCTATGCCATTCCGAGGAATACTGCGCCGTCTTCAAGGTACGTGGAGCGGGGACATCCCCGGCGCGTACCTCCGCCCAGAAGCCTTAAACATAGCGAGAAACTACTCCCCGTAAAAAAAATACCTGTAGGTTGTCCTTCCCAGGACAGGAAACCACACTGAAGGGGAGAGGCTCCCCTGCTATCGACATGTAAGGGCCCCACGTGATGCTGGGTGTACCGCAGAGTCTCCTGGCTTGTGATTGGCTGAGTTTATAGGCGCCAAAAATTCAAAATGCGGGAGATGCCATTTCCTCGAGCATGGCGAGATACTCATCCGAGCAGCGAGCACTTACGAGTACCGTAATACTCGAACGAGCACCAAGCTCGGGCGAGCATGCACGCTCATCTCTAATAATTATCTAATATTATTTTATGTTGGATGCCATTGCAGTAAGTACTTGTACCATAACCTTTTCCTTTAAAAATACATTTTGTATTGCATTCTCACTTTCACTTAGTCACTTAGTACTTTTGAGCTTTTTTTTTTGCACTTTAGCATTGATTGAGGGGTTAATCATATTCATATAAGGCAACTAGTGTATATTATATGTTTCCTAATAAAAATGACGCTTGTCAGTCCGTAGTCATATACATGTCATCATGCTGCTTCCAGTTCCGCTACAAATTGCGAACGTAATTGTGTATGGAGGCGTGGTGGCGGATGTGAATGGGCGGTTATGTGAGATCTTGCCAAACGATTTCTTCAGTTGTATGTGTATATTGGATAATATTCGTACGCACATGTGTTAGTAGGATTTGATAATTAATTGGGAGGGTATTTAAACCTGATCTGTGAGTCCATTGGCTACGCTCCCTGGAGGAAGCTGCAGGGAAAAACGCGCGTCGAGGAGTTGCCAGGCGTCTCGGGCACATTGCAGTCTGTATGAATTTTTATTAATATCTTCTCATGTTTGGGTTATTGAGTTGGTGTTGTATGCCAGTCATTTAGACATCTATTGTGATATATAAGGGTGTGCATTCACAGGCAAAGTCCTTTGTGACTGATGAGGGTAGGATATCCGCTACATATTCTTGATGGATTAATTTTTCACATTGTGCGGGCCATAGAATAGTTTATATATCCGAACCCTCGGGTCTGTGAATGTGCAATGTTTATATTATGTTTTTTCACGTATGGCATGTATTATCTTGTCTCTGAACCAATAACCCTCATGTTATATTGTATTATCTGTCATTGACTGCTGTAGTGTCTGATCAACTTTTTCTGCTGCCACACAAGTGATCCATTTTTAATATTTATTCTTGTAATTATTTTATGAATTTATGCTAATAAAGTTTACATTTATTTAAAACGGTTGGTTGCGGTATGACATGCTTTTGGGGATGTATTAGGACGAAGCAAAATGGAATGCCACTTAAAGGCTTTTGTTTTGCATTACATTTGGGCATTTCATTGTATTCCATTATAAAAGGAACCTATAACGGAATGCAATAATGCTAGTGCGAATCCACCCTAACAGGTTTTTTTCCAAGATTGTTCTGTATTTAGCGCCTCTCAACTCTGACCAGCTTCCCTTTCTCTGCTGAAGAAAAGTATCCACCAGCATGATGCTGCCACCACCATGTTTGACGTTGGGGATGGTGTGTTCATCGTGATGTGCAGTGTTAATTTTCAGCCACACATAGTGTTTTGCACCTAGGCCAAAAAGTTCAACTTTCATCTCATGTGATTAGAGCACCTTATTCCATGTGTTTGCTATGACCCCTACATGGCTTTGACAAACTGTAATTGGGACTTCTTATAACTTGCTTTTAGAAATGGATTTCTTCTTGCCACTCTTCCATAAAGGCCAGATTTGTGGAGTAAACAACTAATAATTGTCCTATGAACAGATTCTTCAACCTGAGCGGTGGATCTCTGCAGCTCCTCCAGAGTGACCATAGGCCTCTTGGCTGCTTCTCTAATTAGTGCTCTCCTTGTCTGGGCTGTCAGTTTAAGGGGGCGGCCATGTCTTGGTATGTTTGCAGTTGTGCCATACTCCTTCCATTTTCAGATGATGGATTGAACAGTGCTCTGTGAGATGTTCACAGCTTGGGATATTTTTTTTTTATAATCTAACCCTGCTTTACACTTCTCCACAACTTTATCCCCAATCTGTCTGTTGTGTTCCTTGGTTTTTACGATGCTATTTGATAACTAATGTTCACTAGCAAAACAGCTGTAGTTATACTAAGAATAAATAACACACAGGTGGATTCTATTTACTAATTAGGTGACAGCTGAAGGCAATTGGTTACACTGGATATTATTAAGGGGTATAAGAGTATAGAGGGTTGAATACAAATGCATGGCACACTTCAGAATTTTATTTATTAAAAATGTTCAAAACCATGTATCATTTTCTTTTCACTTCACACATACGGTTCATAAGTTTATGGGAGCTTATGTGAAAAAAATGTAAAAAGTTCAAGGGATATAAATACGTTTTTAAGGCACTGAACTGCAAAAATAAAAACAATACCAAATGCCCTTCAGTAGCATGCAGATATTATCTATACTGTTGATTTTGTAGAAAAAGATCAATTAAGCAACCGTGACAAACAAGACATTGCATAATGCTTCAAGTAACATAGTAACATAGTTTATAAGGCCGAAAAAAAGACATCTGTCCATCCAGTTCGACCTGTTTTCCTACAAGTTCATCCAGAGGAAGGCAAAAAAACCCTGTGCGGTAGAAGCCAATTTTCCTCACTTTAGGGGAAAAAATTCCTTCCCGACTCCAATCAGGCAATCAGAATTACTCCCTGGATCAACAAAAACCCATATCTAGTAACTATAACCTGTAATATTATTACCCTCCAGAAATACATCCAGGCCCCTCTTGAACTCTTTTAGTGAACTTACCATCACCACCTCCTCAGGCAGAGAGTTCCATAGTCTCACTGCTCTTACCGTAAAGAATCCTCTTCTATTTTTGTGAACAAACCTTCTTTCCTCCAGGCGCAGAGGATGTCCCCTCGTCATGGTCACTGTCCTTGGGATAAAGAGATCATGGGAGAGATCTCTGTACTGACCTTTGATATATTTATACATAGTTATTAGATCTCCCCTCAGTCGTCTTTTTTCTAAAGTAAATAACCCTAATTTTGATAATCAAGTCTTCTACAGTGTTAAGGTATAGAGTGCCATTTTTTGTTTTTACAATTTGTAGTCAACTTGATAGGTGGAACACAACTTTAAAAGCTGAAACTTCCTGACAAATAAGCCAGTAAAAGAAACCTGTTAACTGGAAGAATCATTATAGATGATCAAAGTTTTGAAAAATTCGATTTGGCCGATTAGTTAAAGTTAACCAAGAAATTTGATTTGTTCCAAATTAATTTGTCACAAAACACTATAAATCAAGTATCCAGGCTACTCTGCCTAATCATATTCTTCCCACTTGGTGGCCCAATCTTGGAAGTTAACCCTTTCCCAACCATGGACAGTAGATTTATGTTGGTGGCCTGGCAATTAAGAATGGTGCCCACTGGCACGTGCAGTGGGCGCCATGGCCGCCATGTGTCTGCTGTTTTAAAGAACAGACACCTGACACAAATGTCCATGAACAGTGGTAATGCTGGTTGTGGACTTTTAGCCCTTCAAATGCTGTGGTCATCCGGGTGTGGTCATCTGGCTATTGCAGTAATGTTATTTGTTAAGTTGTTATTTGTAAATACGTGACTGTGATCCTAACTGTATCTAGCTAATGATGATAACTAGTTAGGGCAACAATTTCAATAATAATATTTACAATAATACTGTCATGTTAGGTAGAGAATAGTGCAGCCCTGTACTTAAACCCACACCTCTATGCCTACCTACTTGAACGATCTGTCCAAATTTACGGCCACAAATGGTCGACAACCCTTAAGTTAAGTAAGTGCAGTGTCCTAAACAAAAAGAGGTGCAAATAATAGCCGACAAGGACAGAATCAGAAGATAACTTGTCAGAGCCAAAAGTGTACATAATAACAGAATCAAATAACAGGTAAGAACAATACCAGGAGGTAATGTCAGAAATATATAATTGGCAGCCAGAGGCAGGGGCGGACTGGGAACTTAAATTCACCCTGGAAAAATACTAAAAGTGGCCCTATTTTGTAGTCGGGTACTGATTTTGTACAAGAGCAATGATATGGCCATAGGAATGAGGTCTTACTTCAAGGGGCTGTTTCATGAAGACAACCCTTGTTCACTTCTGCTCTATTAGGACATATGGATTCCATAAAAGCATACTCACTTGAAATCTCAACTCTATAAGTCAAAATGGAGAGTTGCTCTGTGGACTTGAGTTGTCCATGTGTGAACATAAATAATACCTTATTTTTTATCACCACCAGTATCTATTTACAGACTTATATAAAAAATAATAATTTTGTAACACTTTTATTCCTGGAACCATACATCAGTTACTGGGAATAGACTCATGAATAATCATTTGAGAAAATAGCTATATTCATACCTTTACTAAGAACATAATATTGAAAACGACTCCTTGCTGTGCAGCAGTAGTTATATGACTTAATTTGTGGCCTGATAATAATGTTCTTTAATATGATAATAAAAATGTCCATCTTCACAGATTGAGCCTATAATTAAACATATAAACAGATTGAATGGATAAATATACAATCATCTAAACAAATATATATTCACCTTGCAAACCATTATGCATAATTTAATATAACAAAAGGATATTGTTAGATTATAAATCATCTATTTCTGCTATTAGGTCAGCTCAAGGATATTGACATTTAAAGCAAGGCTCCGATTTTTTCCTTTCCATTAAGCACACTTTAATAGTGGCCGTGACAGGGAACAAACTGACATGATCTATCTCAGGTGACCCAAGATATTAAACCATTTTTACAGCACTGACTTTCTTGTGCAGTTCTTTGCAGATTTATTGTGTACAGGAGGCAAGCTCGAAGAGTCAATGCTTCCAACAGCCTCAAGTCTTTCCTGCCTTCCTTCTTTGCTTGCTGCAAAATTGGATTTCTGTAGAAACACTGACAAAGAGCGGTGCAGAAAGAAAATCATTTCCAAAATATTTTGCAAGTCTTTACAGTGCTGGAGGGATTAATAAGAGACGAGGAACACTGGGGCCAAAATGCAGATATTTCCTGGAAGGGACTTCTTTTAAATAAGACTTTAATAAGTGGCAAAGTGCAAGGAATTTATTTTTGGATTTTGTTGTGAAAGTTCTTTCAGTTTTGGGTAAAAATAATTAGAAGGAAACTAAAAAGGCCATAAATTAAAATCAGTATGTGGGCCATTTTTAATACTTAGCATAAAAAGGGAAAGCAGTTCAGTTCTGAAAGGCTGGCAGTGAAGAGGCCAATTTTTAGCACTTTATAACAAATGCAGAACAGGCGAATATTGAAATAAAAACCTTTTATTTCTATACTGAAGCAAAGGGTTATTACTAGAGATGAGCAAGCATACTCGTCCGAGCTTGGTGCTCGTTCGAGTATTAGGGTACTCGTAAGTGCTCGCTGCTCGGACGAGTATCTCGCCATGCTCGAGGAAATGGCAACTTCCGCATCGTGCTTTTTTGGCGCCTATAAAAACAGCCAATCACAAGCCAGGAGACTCTACAGTACACCCAGCATCACGTAGGGCCCTTACATGTCGATAGCAGGGGTTGGCTGGCCTGATCAGGTGACCCTGGAATATACTAGTGACTCGCCGCGGTGCTCGGCTCAGATGCCGTCTGGATGTCGTTAGGGATAGAGCTGCTGCCTTTCAGGGAGAGTGTTAGGGCCTGCATTTAGTTCTCTGTTAGGCAAGAATCACCCACAAAGAACCCAACAGCCCTTCTAAGGGCTAAAAGACATTTTTTTTGTCTACTGGCTTGGCTGGCTGGCACTAGTAGTGCAGCTATCGCCATATATAACCCCCTTTTTTTTAATGCTATATCTCAGTGATACAAATCCATTGCACACAGCAGTGTTGAACCATTCTGTGTGTCACAGTTCAGTACACTCACTATTTTCTGTCCAGGTGACACTTTCTGTACGTCACAGAATAGAACCAAGTCATTTGCTACCTGTCACATATACAGCTAGATCCTAAAAATCTCTGTGCGACATTTGCCTGGGTCGCAGTCTAAATAGCCACCGTCAGCAGGGTGTCAGTCAGCTCTATGATAGTTTCTGCACGTCACGTTCCAAAAAAAACTAAACTAAAAAAAAAAAATATAAAAAGAAAATTAGTTTTTTTGTTGTTTTAGCTGAGTGATACAAATCCATTTCACACAGCTGCGTGTAACCTTTCTGTGTGTCACAGTTCAGCACACTCGCTCCAATCCATATATTCTGTCCAGGTGACACTTTCTGTACGTCACAGAATACAACCAAGTCATTTGCTACCTGTCACATATATAGATTGATCCTAAAAATCTCTGTGCGACATTTGTCTGGGTCGCAGTCTAAATAGCCACCGTCAGTAGGGTGTCAGTCAGCTCTATGATAGTTTCTGCACGTCACGTTCCAAAAAAAACTAAACTAAAAAAAATATTAAAAAAAATAGTTTTTTTGTTGTTTTAGCTCAGTGATACAAATCCATTTCACACAGCTGTGTGTAACTTTTCTGTGTGTCACAGTTCAGCACACTCACTCCAATCCATATATTCTGTCCAGGTGACACTTTCGGTACGTCACTTAATTAAACCAGACTGAACAAGTTTGTGGGTTTCAGTACACCAGGCCCGTTTATTTATTTATTTATTTTTTTATATCATACACTTATATACAGAAAATGTTGAACCCCAGGGCTAAGGGTCGAGGACGAGGGCATGGGCGTGGGCATTCAATTACTGCAGGGGGCAGAGGCCGTGGTCCTGGGCAGGGTGAGACAGTACCTGCTGATGAGGGAGCTGTGGAACGCTGCAGAGCTACACTCCCTAGCTTCATGTCTCAACTTACAGGGACATGTGGTAGAGGACTGTTGAAACCACAACAGTGCGAACAGCTGATCTCATGGATTGTGGACAATGCTTCAAGTAATTTGTCCACCTGTCAGTCTTCCACGCAGTCCACCCACGTTACCCAAGTGAGCACTCCTCTGGCTCAACCACCTCAACCTCCTATCCCCCAGTCTGCCCCCTCCCAGGAAAATTTGGAATGCGATCCGGCATACTCTCAGGAACTGTTTTCTGGACCCTTCCCAGAGTCACAAACCACTTCTCAGGTTGCTGCTGACCTCGAAGCCCAAGGACGTTCCCGATGCCCAAGTTTTCCAACTGTCGCAGTCTGTGGGTCATGATGATGATGACAATGTTGAGTTAGTGGAAGAAGTTTGTAAAGAGGTGTCAGACGATGAGGAGACACGTTGTCAGACAGTGGTGAAGTTGTTGTTAGGGGAGGAATTCCGAGGGGGGAGCAGACTGAGGAATCGGAGGATGACGAGGTGACTGACCCAAGCTGGGTTGATATGCCGAGTGAAGACAGTGCTTCTGAGGCGGAGGCGAGTGCTGCACCAGAACAGGTTGGAAGAGGCAGTGGTGTGGCCAGAGGGAGAAGCAGGGCCAGAGCTGGTGCATCAGCAGCAACTGTTTCACGTAGTGAAGCTCCCGTGGCGAGGCCTAGATGTTCGCAAGTCTGGAGGTTCTTTAAAGAAAGTGAGGATGACCGACGGACTGTGGTGTGCAACCTGTGCCACACCAGGATCAGCAGGGGTGCCACCACTACTAGCCTAACCACCACCAGCATGCGCAGGCATATGAGTGCTAAACACCCCACTCAATGGAACCAAGGCCGTTCACCTCCTGCGGGTCACACCGCTGCTCCTTCCCCTGTGTCACTCGCTGCCTCTGCTAGTCAACCCCCTGCGCCACTCGCTGCCTCTGCTAGTCAACCCCCTGCCCAGGACCCCGGCACGAGTGCCTCCCGCCGGAAAACCACACCTTCGCCTCCACGATCCTCCACAGTGTCCACCAACGTGTCCCAGCGCAGCGTTCAGCTGTCTTTACAGCAGACGCTGGAGTGCAAGAGGAAATACAGTTCCACCAACCCACATGCCCAAGCCCTCAACGTCCACATCTCCAAATTGCTTAGCCTGGAGATGCTGCCCTATAGGCTGGTAGAGACCGAGGCCTTTCGCAATCTCATGGCGGTGGCTGCCCCTCGGTATTCGGTCCCCAGCCGCCACTATTTTTCCCGATGTGCCGTCCCAGCCCTACACCAGCACGTGTCACAGAACATCATCCGTGCCCTGACCAACGCTGTTTCTGAGAAGGTCCACCTAACCACGGACACGTGGACAAGTGCTGCCGGGCAGGGACAGTATATCTCACTGACGGCACATTGGGTTAACTTGGTGGAGGCTGGGACCGAGAATGACCCTGGGGCCGCTCATGTACTGCCCACACCGAGGATTGCAGGGCCTACCTCGGTCACGGTCTCTCAGACGTACTATGCCTCCTCCTCCTCCGACCCCTCCTCCTCCTCCACCGAATTACCCTCCGTGGGCACGGCGCCTTCAGTCGGTAGCTCTAGGCGCAGCAGCAGTGCCGTGGGAAAGCGCCAGCAGGCCGTGCTCAAACTGCTGAGCTTAGGTGACAAAAGGCACACCGCCCAAGTGTGGCTGTTACAGGGCATCACGGCGCAGACCGATCTGTGGCTGGCACCGCTGAACCTCAAGCCAGGCATGGTTGTGTGTGACAACGGGCGTAACCTGGTGGCGGCTCTGCAACTCGGCAGACTGACACATGTGCCATGCCTGGCCCACGTGTTCAATCTAATAGTTCAGCGGTTCCTCAAGACATACCCCAATCTGTCTGATTTGCTCACCAAGGTGCGCGACATCTGTGCGCATTTCCGCAAGTCCACCACAGATGCTGCCACTCTCAGGGCAGCGCAGCGCAGCCTACAACTGCCCGCTCACCGACTGTTGTGCGACGTGCCCCCGAGATGGAATTCCACATTAAACATGTTATCCAGAGTTTACCAGCAGCGCAGAGCGATTGTAGACTGCCAGATGTCAACTTCCACCAGAACTGGTAGTCAGGTCAGTCAGATTCCTCAAGTCTACAATGAGGAGTGGACGTGGATGTCTGATATCTGCCAGGTGTTGAGCAACTTTGAGGAGTCAACACTGATGGTCAGCGGCTATGCCGCCATTATCAGCCTCACCATCCCGCTGCTTTGCCTGTTGAAAAACTCACTGCTCAGCATCAAGTCGGATGCTTTGCGCTTGTCACAAGAGACGGTGGAGGAAGATACGTCGCTTGATAGCCAGAGCACCCTCCGGTCTGTTTCTCAGCGCGTATCGGAGGAGGGGGATGAGGATGAGGAGGAAGAGGAGGAGAATGTCGGCGAGACAGTAGAGGGTACCAGTGCTCAGTCCTTAACTCTTGAGCGTGTATGGGCTGAAGAGGAGGACTTGGAGGAGGAGGAGGAGGAGGAGGAGGAGGAGGAGGAAATCGAGAGTCAGGCCAGTGAGGAGAGGGAATTCTTGCGTGTTGGGACTGTGGCGCACATGGCAGACTTTATGTTAGGCTGCCTATCCCGTGACCCTCGCGTTAGAAGAATTTTTTCAAACACCGATTACTGGGTGTTCACTCTCCTGGACCCACGGTACAAGCAGAACCTTTCCACTCTCATCCCTGCAGAGGAAAGGAGTATGAGCGTGAATAGATGTCAACAGGCCCTGGTGCACAAGCTGAAACAATTCTTCCCATCAGACGCCGCTAGCGGCAGAGGGCATAGTTCTGTGGGCCAAGTAGCGGGGGAGAGGAGCCGAGCAGGCAGTTTGTCCAGCACTGGCAGGGGAACGCTCTCAAATGCCTTTGCCAGTTTTATGTCACCCTAGCAAGACACTGTCACCTGTCCCCAGTCTAGGCAGAGTAGGGGGGAGCTGTACAGAAATATGGTGAGGGAGTACCTAGCTGACCATACCAACGTCCGTAGCGATCACTCTGCTCCATACAACTAGTGGGTTTCAAAGCTGGACACGTGGCCTGAACTGGCGCTGTACGCCTTGGAGGTGCTGGCCTGCTCTGCCGCTAGCGTGCTGTCAGAGCGGGTATTCAGTGCAGCTGGTGGCATCATCACCGATAAGCGTACACGCCTGTCAACTGACAGCGCTGACAGGCTGACGCTTATTAAAATGAACAAAGCCTGGATTTCACCGGAATTCAAATCTCCTCCAGGGGAAAGCAGCTAAAGATTTAAATAACTTATGTATCCGATTCCTCTTCTCTACTCCTCCTACTCCTCCTCCTCCTCCTCCATATCGTCTTTGTCTAACGGTGACAAAAAAAACGCCATTTTTCAGAGGTCCAACTGGCACTCTTTTACCACAATTTTTCCGGAGGGCCACCTACAGGCCCTCTGTCCAAACAATTTTTCCGGAGGTCCACCTACAGGCCCTCTGTCCAAACAATTTTTCCGGAGGTCCACCTACAGGCCCTCTGTCCAAACAAATTTTCCGGAGGTCCACCTAAAGGCCCTCTGTCCAAACAATTTTTCCGGAGGTCCACCTACAGGCCCTCTCTCCAAACAATTTTTCCGGAGGTCCACCTACAGGCCCTCTCTTCAAACAATTTTTCCAGAGGTCCACCTACAGGCCCTCTCTCCAAACAATTTTTCCGCAGGTCCACCTACAGGCCCTCTCTCCAATTCCAGTTTCCAGTTTTATTTGCACAAACTGCGCAAATTTTTATTTTTGGGATAGGTGTGAAAAATAATATTACCTGCTTATCTATATTGCCCAACATTGGATACGGTAGCAAGTAGAAGACCAAACACATGCTGCCCACAGGGTTCCGCAAATTCCTGGTCCACAATGTCAAGGAGCTTGAGGTTCTGTTGATGAGCAACAAGTCCTTCTGTGCTGAAATCGCCCACAACGTCTCCATCTAAGAACCTAAAGACCATTGTGGAGAGATCAGCACAGCTCGCCATCAAAGTGACGAACCCCAATGCCAGACTGCGCAGAGAAGATAACGAATAAATATCTCTGTGGTTATTTGTGCTAAATAAAAGTTAAATAAACAAAAAAAAAAATTGATCTGTTCCTTTGCCTGATCCACCCAAGTTGAATCTGTCCCATCATGAGAAAGTCCCCCCAAGGAGTCCCCACTGTAACTTGCTTCCCATACAACTACCTCACCCCCCGACACCTGTGTCTCGCCATTGTCCACCACCTCCTCAGACAACACTGGTAAATCCCCACTGTCAGCACACGGAGACTGCAAAAGGTCTTGCGAATTGGGGCAGAGAATTTTCTGGGCTAGCACATCTGAGAAGGCGTGACTATGGGGTTCCAGGGAGTACGTGACCACATGCAATCTTCATTTAAAAAGTCATGCCACACTTGATTGAGCTCATAATTGACAATTGTACCGGTTGATGCTAAATTTTTAAGTTGGGGTCCTGCGTCGTCATTCTAACTACATCCGGCTGTTGTCACCACCACACACGTTAGCCCAGGGGGCACTCCTCTGGCTCTTCCAGCGAAACCTCCTTCCCCCCAGCCTGCCCCCCCACTACAGGCCCTCTCTCCAAACAATTTACGTCTTTGTCCTATCTTTCTCTCTCTCCAAACTATTTTTCCGGATAGCTGCCATATACGGTATTAAACTGAGTAGTATACATAGAAGACATACCACACTTGATCAATCTCATAATTTACGACTGTACCGGTTGATGCTAAATTTTTAAGTTGGGGTCCTGCGTCGTCATTCTAAATACATCCGGCTGTTATCACCACCACACACGCTAGCCCAGGGGGCACTCCTCTTGCTCTTCCAGCGAAACCTCCTTCCCCCCCGTCTGCCCCCCACCTACAGGCCCTCTCTCCAAACAATTTACCCGGATAGGGGACGTCTTAGATATTGTACAGATTTTTGTTTGGTTCTTCTTTTAATTGCCTTCTGACCTGTGATAGGCAGAGCATGGACACGTCCCCTTAGCTGCAGTGGGAAAGACACTCCCTTGGCCAGTGCAATCTCTTTTTCTGTTTTCCGTGGTCGAAAAATCCATGAAATATAGGGTCCCAAGATAGGGGACGTATACGGTATTAAACTGAGAAGAATCGATACCATACCGGTTGATGCTACAGTTTTTCCAAATCCATTCCGGCTGTTGTCACCACCACACACGCTAGCCCAGGGGGCACTCTTCTGGCTCTTCCAGCGAAACCTCCTTCCCCCCAGCCTGCCCCCCACCTACAGGCCCTCTCTCCAAACAATTTACCCGGATAGGGGACGTATTAGATATTGTACTGATGTTTTTTTTGTTTCTTCTTTTAATTGCCTCCTGACCTGTGATAGGCAGAGCATGGACACGTCCCCTTAGCTGCAGTGGAAAAGACACTCCCCTGGCCAGAGCAAGCTCTTTTTCCGTTTTCCGTGGTCGAAAAATCCATGAAATATAAGGTCCCAAGATAGGGGACGTATACGGTATTAAACTGAGAAGAATCGATACCGTACCGGTTGATGCTAGAGTTTTTCCAAATCCATCCACCTGTTGTCACCACCACTTACGCTAGCCCAGGTTTCACTCCTCTGTCTCTTCCAGCGGAACCTCCTTCCCTCCAGCCTGCCCCCCACCTACAGGTCCTCTCTCCAAACAATTTACCCGGATAGGGGACGTATTAGATATTGTACTGATTTTTTTTTATTTCTTCTTTTACTTGCCTCCTGCGATAGACAGGAATCGAACCCGGGTCAACTGCTTGGGAAGCAGCTATGCTCACCACTTTACCACCAACAGCCACAGCAACTGATATAAACAGATACTAAACTTGATTTCAGCTGCAGTGCCAGCATGAGCAGTGGTGTCACCTGCAGGCGGTGATGGACCTTCGTTGCACCTAGTTGGGTGCTTCCCTAACATGTGATGGGTATTTGCCTCGCCTTTCTTGGTCTGGGTGAGCACAATTGCCATGAGGGTAACCACCAGGCTGTTGCAGGAGAATTTGGGGTAATGGTGGGATTAGGCAGCCTCAGAGGCATCCATGTATGCTGCCCCTGCTGTTTCCTGTCCATTTCCGTGGTGTTTCCATCATTTTCTGAGGTTTCCAGGTTTTCACCCAGCCTTCCCTAGGCAGAGCCTTGGTCCCCTGCAAAAATGCTCGAGTCTCCCATTGACTTCAATGGGGTTCGTTATTCGAAACGAGCACCCGAGCATCGGGAAAAGTTCGACTCGAATAACGAGCACCCAAGCATTTTAGTGCTCGCTCATCTCTAATGACGAACAAACTAAATCAAAGCAAAATCTAATAGAGTTATCATAGTCAAATTCCCTCCTGCTCCAACCAATCCGCTAACTCCCCTGCCTCACTAAAGAATTTTGTGACATCTTTGTAAATCACTCTGAGTTTGGCAGGGAAGAACATTGAATATTTAATATTAGCAGCCATCAAACGTTTTTTAGATTCGCTAAAACTACGCCGTTTTTCCAGTGTAACCTTAGAAAAATCGGGGTACAGTGCTATTCTCGAGCCATTATACAATAATGTTTCCTTTTCTCTTGCTTTACGCAAAATTGTGTCCCGGTCATTTGAACATAAAATCTTGACCAAAATTGTCCTGGGGGGGGCGCCGGGAGGTAGTCTTTTGTTTGGCACCCTATGTGCTCTCTCTACAGCAAACATCCTGGAGAGACCCTCTTGACCCAGAGAATCTAAAATCCATTTTTGTATAAACTGAACTATGTCATTTCCTTCTGACTTTTCCGGGAAACCAAGAAACTGAATATTTGAACGTCTGTTACTGTCCTCTGCCTCTGTGAATTTTTGTTTCATATTTTCCAAGTCTTTAGTGCACATTTTCACTTCCTCCCTCAAAGACTTGAGCTCTCGATCCATTTTTTCCACTCGGGACTCATGTTCCGCAATTTTTTCCCTCAATTTAATCAAGTCGGATTTTACCAGTGCTATGTCTGCTCTAACCCCACCCATTTGTAGTGTAAGATCCTCAAGTGCAAGATTGGTTTTTTGAACCGTGGCCAGAATTTCTGATAACATGATATTAGTTGTTATGTCTGCGCCACCAATTATGCCAGAGGGATCCTGTATAGGTTGACTTACATCGTCCTGGGGCTGAGCAGACAAATCCTGCACTTTTTGATCCTGACGTGTTTTCATAGATGGTGAAGACCACAATTTATCTAACTTGTTAGAGGCCTCCTTAACTTGCGATTGACCAGTGGATTTATGCGCTGCGTTTTTTGGAGGCATCTCGGGGAAGTGTTTTTTTTTTTTTTTTCGTTCTTTTCCCTTCCCTTTCTCTTTCCTTTTCCCTCCTTTTCCTTCCTCCTCTCTATCCTTTCTCTTTCCTTTCCTCCCCTATCCCTTATTTCTTCCCGATTAAAGTGGAGCCTTATAGTAATAAATGCACAGAATCGTCCCCAAGCAAAAGTTAATGGTAATTAAAAAAAAGTTAATAGGCGAAGAGAGGTCGTGCTTGAAGTTACAGAAAGCAGAGTTGTCTGGCGATCCCCAGATCTCCCTTGGATGTTAGACTTTGTTAGTTGTTAAAAAATAGGATTTCATTAGCAAAATAACATATACTCATCCCTCCTGATGATCCGGATGAAGAGGATTCGCTCCAAGACCCCGGGACCGACGCACGTAGCCACCACGAAGAGGGTACCAACCCCGAAGACCAGTGGAGGCAAGCAGCGGCACAATAATCGCCAGGCCCGAGGAACAGCAATGGCGCAGCAGTCTCGGGGACCACTCCAGCAGTCACGACACGGCAGTCTTGAGGGCAAACTCCGGCAGTCTCGGGTAACCACGTGGACAGATGAGGCCTAATCACCGGACAAATGAACCACCACTCCAGGATCTCCCCTACACGCCACCGGACACCGGTAAGAAGACACCTGCAGGGCACACTCCGGCGCTTCACCGCCTCCTGCACACTCCGTCTCACAGGGGAGGCATCCTCCACAAGACCAACAGGTGCAAACTCCAGCGGACTCCGGACCATAAACGCCGCCTCCTCCGAGCACAACCACCTCCGGCCGTCTCCAGCCGTCTCCGAGGCCCGCAGCTGAAGCCCTCTCCCCGGCACTTAGACCCGAGACTGGGAGCACATATCGGCGTGGGTCAGCGCCGAACGAAGCAACGGGGCAGCAGAGCGGAGGCAAGGAGGGTAGGAGGGAGGGAGGAGTCGCCGCAGGTCGGCACTCACGTCATGCCGGCGCGCTCACGTAGCCTCTGAGCCACTACATTTTTTACTTCCGATGTATAAAAATCCACCCTGGTAATCTAATGGACACCTATATACAGATGTAGTAGAGTTAACAGTCACATTCATAATGCATTAATTAGATGTGATAACTCACCAAGTGTGTGTTAACTTTGCTACATCCTCAGTGCATGACTTTTCAGACAAAGTTCTGATACACATACTGTTATACAGTGGTGCAATCATGACATGACCAGGAAAAAAAAATATCCATTAGAATGAATAAAAGCTTCCACTGAGAGATTATGAAAATAGGTCTCTGGAAGGATGCTGAATCTCCTTAAAGAGACCAGTCCTGTATGGAGACTTATTGGCAATGCTCCATGAGAAACAAATATGCAAAGATGTATCTCCCAAGAAAGAGAACGTCTCGCCAGCATCACCTATTGAAATTCAGCTGCTTCATGGAATTTTAGAAAAAAAATAGCTTTGTGACAAATTTCTTTGTCTTAAAGTGCATTATTTATTATAAGTAGTGGGTGCAATGAAAGGGAGTGGCTCTCCATCATTGTTCCCCTCAGATACTGCATTCATACGATGATCGAGGCATCTGATATAAATAACAGAGTGTAAACTAAAAAAAAAAAAAAAAAAAAAAGAAATAATCATACTTACCTCAGCCATTTGCTCGGTCTGCCACCATCTTGCTTGAAAATCTGGCGCAAAATCTAGTTTAACAAGAGTTTATAGCCAAGCCAGATATCCCATCCATCCATAGACAACTGTTTCAGGATGCTTGCCCCTCATCAGTTTAGAGTAGTATTCTGGTTGACTGGGTGCTAAGCCTTGGAAGCAGCTTAGGCGAGGTGTTGAATCTCTTTATAGATACTAGTCCTGTATGGAGACTTACTGGAAGTACTCCACTTATTTCCAATGCTCCATGGGAAATGAATAGGCAAATTGGTTCAGTATCCGACTTTCCAACAAGTGTTGGGATTTGACGAGGGAATATAGCCAAGCCACTTTCAATGGGTGGCACTGGTGAGATGGTTCTTTTTCTTAGGAGATACATCTGTGCAAAAAGAGATTTTAAAATCCATGTGAAATTGACACACAGTATTTTGGAAAAAAATTTACAAGTGTGCACTGTACTGCAGTGGCATGTCAAAGGCACTTTTTATGTATACAGGAAAAACTTTCATTTTTCACTATACTTTGTGATTTCTGTTGCTTTCAGTGATAAGCAGAATGGTTTTAGTCTTTATAGCCACTCTTAGCAAGTCAATTCTGTAGAACCAAAATTTCACACAAATTTCTGATTTGGGATGATTTAATTCAGGTCTGATTCAGTTGAATTGGACTTGAATTGTATTTTCGAAAATGTGATCACTAGTTACTATCACATTTGATGGGCACAGTAGAACAATTCCAGAATACTTGAACAGTCTCTGGTGAGGCCTAATAGTCAGGTTGCGCGAAAGATAGAGGTTAGCTATTACCACTATCTTCTGTGACATTATGCATCTAAGGAAGGCTTTCTCCTACCAGATCATGCCCAACCTGGAGTCATTTTCAGCGTTGCATCAGGATCCTGTATGGGATTCTCAGCACCTTTAGTGGTTTTGGTGACCACTACATCAACTTGCCACAGCTCGGTGCATATTTCTTGGGTACCATTCATACTTTTGATTTGTGAGATTAAAAGGTTCACGCCCTGAATCTCTCTTATTGGTATTGCCTCTTTAAGAGTGCCTCAATTAACTTTAACTTGAGGCACACAGTTTAATAACCCTTGCTATTAATACACCACCTTTGGTGCATCTTAAAACATCCACCCTTGCAGGAGGAGGATGTTTTACTTAGGGCTCATGCACACAAATGTATTGTTTTCATGTCTCTTCCGTTTTTTTTCCCCCATTGATTTGTGTAACCATTCACTTCCATGAGGCTGAAAAAAAAAACCCAGAAATTACTTTGTGTGCATTACGTTCCCATATGTCTGCAAGGCTGTTCCACAAAAAAAATAAAAGGGCCTTTATCCGTGTTTTGCGGACTGCAAAACAGCCAAAGGTTGTGTGCATGAGCTATTATGCTGATCCTGTATGTGTCTCTCAATGGTGTGATTACTTGTACAGTAAATACATTTCTTCCTCCACTCACAGCACACTATTTTCCCACCTCTGTTAGATCTTGAAGGAATGACTTAGAGGAGCACTGTGCCATAATGCCTGTAAGGTGTGCCCATATAAATGGAATCACTGTAGTATGAGAAAAAGTGGAGTTTTTCTGGCTGCTTAGAGGGACAGATACAGTGGGGAAAAAAAGTATTTAGTCAGCCGCCAATTGTGCAAGTTCTCCCACTTAAAAAGATGAGAGAGGCCTGTAATTGACATCATAGGTAGACCTCAACTATGAGAGACAAAATGAGAAAACAAATCCAGAAAATCACATTGTCTGATTTTTAAAGAATTTATTTGCAAATTATGGTGGAAAATAAGTATTTGGTCAAAAACAAAAGTTCATCTCAATACTTTGTTATATATCCTTTGTTGGCAATGACAGAGGTCAAACATTTTCTGTAAGTCTTCACAAGGTTCACACACTGTTGCTGGTATGTTGGCCCATTCCTCCATGCAGATCTCCTATAGAGCAGTGATGTTTTGGGGCTGTTGCTGGGCAACACAGACTTTCAACTCCCCCCAAAGGGGGTTGAGATCTGGAGACTGGCTAGGCCACTCCAGGACCTTGAAATGCTTCTTACGAAGCCACTGCTTTGTTGCCCTGGCGGTGCGCTGGGATCATTGTCATGCTGAAAGACCCAGCCACATTTCATCTTCAATGCCCTTGCTGATGGAAGGAGGTTTGCACTCAAAATCTCACGATACATGGCCCCATTCATCCTTTCATGTACACGGATCAGTCGTCCTGGTCCCTTTGCAGAGAAATAGCCCCAAAGCATGATGTTGCCCCCCCTCATGCTTCACAGTAGGTATGGTGTTCTTTGGATGCAACTCAGCATTCAGTCTCCTCCATACATGACGAGATGTGTTATTACCAAACAGTTCTACTTTGGTTTCATTTGACCATATGACATTCTCCCAATACTCTTCTGGAACATCCAAATGCTCTCTAGCAAACTTCAGACAGTCCCGGATATATACTGTACTGGCTTAAGTTCCTGGCGGCATAGTGTGTTACTGACGTAGCCTTTGTTACGTTGGTCCCAGCTTTCTGCAGGTCATTCACTAGACCCCCCCACCGTGTGGTTCTGGGATTTTTTCTCACAGTTCTTGTGATCATTTTGACCCCACGGGGTGACATCTTGCGTGGATCCCCTAATCAAAGGAGATTATCAGTGGTCTTGTATGTCTTCCATTTTCAAATTATTGCTCCCACAGTTGATTTCTTCACTCCAAGAGGCTTGCCTATTGCAGATTCAGTCTTCCCAGCCTGGTGCAGGTCTACAATTTTGTTTCTGGTGTCGTTCGACAGCTCTTTGGTCTTCACCATAGTGGAGTTTGGAGTGTTACTGTTTGAGGTTGTAGACAGGTGTCTTTTATACTGATAACAAGTTCAAACAGGTGCCATTACTACAGGTAATGAGTGGAGGACAGAAGAGTCTCTTAAAGAAGAAGTTACAGGTCTGCGAGAGACAGAAATCTTGCTTGTTTGTAGGTGACCAAATATTTATTTCCCACCATAATTTGCAAATAAATTCTTTAAAAATCAGACAATCTGATTTTCTGGACTTGTTTTCTCATTTTGTCTCTCATAGTTGAGGTCTACCTATGATGTCAATTACAGGCCTCTCATCTTTTTACGTGGGATAACTTGCACAATTAGTGGCTGATTAAATACTTTTTTCCCCCATCTGTATAGGGCTAGGTCATGGAATGGGGTCAGGACTGTATTATTTAATTATATCAATGAAGGGATTTTGATGGCTTTAACAGAAAAACTGAGTTTTGATTTTAAAAAAGTGCAAAAAAAAGTTTCAGCACATAATTTTGTACTTAAAAACTGGTTATCCCGGAAAAGATAATGATGATCTATTCTCAGGATAAGTTATCAATATCAGTTCGGCACTGATGCGACTCCCAGGACCCCCGCTGATTACCTGTTAAATAGGATGGGTGCTTAGTGCGTGCTGTGGCCTCCTCCAAGGCCAGTGATGTCACCTTACACACGTCTCGTGGTCTAGTTGCAGCTCAGCCCCATTTACATCAATGAGCCTGAGCTTTAATAACAAGCACAGTCACTATACAATGTAAGGCACTGTGCTTGGTAAGCTGTCAGGAGGCCACAGTACTCGCCAGAGCTCCATTGACCATTCCAACTCCCTCACTGACTGGCTGCATGTCATTGATATTAATCTGAAGTGACTCTTTAGACTACTTGATTTACTTGTTTACTTCATAGCCCACTAAACTTTTCTGCAACAACTATATAAGAGGAGAATGTAAAAGACGCTGAACTACATTCTAATTTCAAATCTTTATTCTCCTTATTTCCATTATTTTCCAAAATTGCTGCACTTGAATACTTTTGGTATACTATCATCAATAAAATCCATACCAAAATGGAATCTGTGGATAAACAATTCATTGGAACTATACAAATATAGCGCTGTATATACTAGATGTGTCGTAACTACACATAAAACCTTCTCTTAGTCATTGGTACCTCTGGAATACTACAATCTTCTCATGGGTGTTTGTTGTAAAATAAATATTCATTGATGTTGTATTCACTTCAACTAAAGCACTCACATGTGTGTCAACATAAAAGTAACATAGTAACATAGTAACATAGTTTGTAAGGCCGAAAAAAGACATCTGTCCATCAAGTTCAGCCTGTTTTCCTACAAGTTGATCCAGAGGAAGGCAAAAGAAAAAAACCCTGTGAGGTAGAAGTCAATTTTCCTCACTTTAGGGGGAAAAATTCCTTCCCGACTCCAATCAGGCAATCAGAATAACTCCCTGGATCAACGACCCCTCTCTAGTAACTATAACCTGTAATACCCTCCAGAAATACATCCAGGCCCTTCTTGAACTCTTTTAGTGAACTTACCATCACCACCTCCTCAGGCAGAGAGTTCCATAGTCTCACTGCTCTTAACGTAAAGAATCCTCTTCTATGTTTATGTACAAACCTTCTTTCCTCCAGATGCAGAGGATGTCCCCTCATCAGAGTCACAGTCCTCGGGATAAATAGATGATGGGAGAGATCTCTGTACTGACCCCTGATATATTTATACATAGTTATTAGATCTCCCCTCAGTCGTCTTTTTTCTAAAGTGAATAACCCTAATTTTGATAATCTTTCTTGGTACTGTAGTCCACCCATTCCAGTTATTACTTTAGTTGCCCTCCTCTGAACCCTCTCCAGCTCTGCTATGTCTGCCTTGTTCACAGGAGCCCAGAACTGTACACAGTACTCCATGTGTGGTCTGACTAGTGATTTGTAAAGTGGCAGGACTATGTTCTCATCACGGGCATCTATGCCCCTTTTGATGCAAACCATTATCTTATTGGCCTTGGCAGCAGCTGTCTGGCACTGGCTTCTACAGCTTAGTTTGCTGTTCACTAAAATTCCTAGGTCCTTTTCCATGTCAGAGTTACCCAGTGCTTTACCATTTAGTATGTACTGGTGACTTGCATTATTCCTTCCCATATGCATAACCTTACATTTGTCAGTGTTAAACCTCATCTGCCACTTTTCTGACCAAGCCTCCAGTCTATCCAGATCCTGCTGTAGCAGTGCACTGTCCTCCTCTGTGTTAATTACTTTACACAGTTTAGTGTCATCTACAAAAATTAATATTTTACTATGCAAACCTTCTACAATATCATTAATAAATATATTGAAGAGAATAGGACCCAATACTGACCCCTGTGGTACCCCACTAGTGACAGTGACCCAATCTGAGTATCTACCGTTAATAACCACCCTCTGTTTTCTATCACTGAGCCAGTTACTTACCCACATACAGACATTTTCTCCCAGGCCAAGCATTCTCATTTTGTATACTAACCTTTTATGTGGTACCGTGTCAAACGGCTTTGGAGAAGTCCAAATATACGACATCCATTGAGTCGCCGCGGTCAAGTCTAGAACTTACCTCCTCATAGAAACTGATTAAATTGGTTTGACATGACCAATCCCTCATGAAGCTATGCTGATACGGAGTTATTTGCATTGAGGTACTCCAAGATAGCATCTTTCAGAAAACCTTCAAACAGTTTACCCACAACAGAAGTTAAACTTACCTGCCTATAGTTTCCGGGCTCTGTTTTTGGACCCTTTTTGAATATGCACCACATTTGCTATGCGCCAATCCTGTGGAACACTCCCCGTCAGTATGGAGTCCTCAAATATCAGAAATAAGGGTCTGTCGATGACATTACTTAATTCTCTTAAGATACGGGGGTGTATGCCATCCGGTCCTGGTGATTTGTCTATTTTAATATTTTTAAGATGCCGCTCTACTTCTTCCTGGGTCAGACAGGACACTTTTAAAGGGGAATTTACTTTTATACTCTGCATTTCATCTCACAGTTTATTTTCCTCAGTGAATACAGTGGAGAAAAAGTTATTTAGTAGCTTTGCTTTCTCCTCATCGCTCTCTGCAACTCCCCCCTCATTACTCTGTAAGGGGCCGACACCTTCAGGTTTATACTTTTTAGTATTTATATAATTGAAGAACATTTTAGGGTTAGTTTTACTCTCTTTAGCGATTAATCTCTCGGTCTCTAGTTTGGCTGCTTTTATTTGTCTTTTACATATTCTATTTTTTTCCTTATAGTTTTTCAATGCTTCCTCGCTCTCCTCCTGTTTTAGTGATTTAAATGCTTTCTGTTTGTCATTTATTGCTTTCTTTACAGTTCTATTTATCCACATTGTTTTTTTCTTGTTCCTTAACCTTTTATTCCCATAAGGTATGTACCTCTCACAATTAGATATTAGGATGCTTTTAAAAATCTCCCATTTTGTGGCTGTATTTTTATTTTTGAGGACTTTGTCCCAGTTAGTTAGGCCTATGGTCTCTCTTAGTTGGCTAAATTTAGCCTTTTTGAAGTTTGGTATTTTTGTTCCTCCCTGAAGAAACACTCTTTTGAATGACAATTGGAAGGTTATTATGTTATGGTCACTGTTTCCCAGGTGTCCCCCGACCTGTACATATGTTATTCTGTCAGGTCTATTGGTTAACACTAAGTCCAGTATGGCTGTCCCTCTAGTCGGGTCCTGAACCAGTTGGGAAAGGTAATTGTCTTTGGTTATTGCCAGGAACCTGTTTCCTTTATGAGATGTACAGGTTTCAGTTTCCCAGTCTATATCTGGGTAGTTGAAGTCCCCCATAATAACAACCTCGTTATGATTTGCCGCCTCGTCTATTTCGTTTAGAAGTAGATTTTTTGTGGTCTCTGATATATTGGGTGGTTTAGTTTATAATAAACCCCTATTAGTATTTTATTATTGTTTTTGGCTCCATTTATTTCTACCCACAGTGACTCCACATGTTCATGTCCCTCACTTATATCTTCCCGCAGTGTGGGCTTTAGACAGGACTTTACATAAAGGCAGACCCCTCCCCCTCTCCGGTTTTGACGATCCTTTCTAAAAAGATTGTAACCCTGTACGTTAACTGCCCAGTCATAGCTATCATCCAGCCATGTCTCAGTTACTCCCACTATGTCATAGTTCTCCTCACATATCACTAATTCCAGTTCACCAGTTTTATTAGTTAGGCTTCTGGCATTAGTGTACATACAATTAAGAGGTTGATGTATATTTCTTACCCTACACCTTTCCTTCTGATCTGTTCTAGTTCCTCCTTCCATTCCTCCCCCAGTTCTATTACCTTGCCCCAGGTCCCTATCTGCACTATCTTCCCCATCTATAATGTAGTTACCCTCCCCCCAGTCCCTAGTTTAAACACTCCTCCAGCCTTCTAGCCATCTTCTCCCCCAAAACAGCTGCCCCTTCCCCATTGAGGTGCAGCCCATCCCTACGGTAGAGCCTGTAGCCGACAGAGAAGTCGGCCCGGTTCTCCAAGAACCCAAATCCCTCCTGCCTACACCAGTTCTTGAGCCACTCGTTTACCTCCCTAATCTCCCGCTGCCTTTCTTGTGTGGCTCGTGGTACAGGCAGTATTTCGGAAAACACTACCTTGGAGGTCCTTGCCCTAAGCTTATGCCCTAAATCCCTAAAATCATTTTTAAAGACGCTCCCCCTACCTCTAACTTTGTCATTGGTACCGATATGGACCATGACTGCTGGATCTTTTCCAGCCCCTCCCAGTAATCTGTCAACCCGATCCGCGATGTGCTGAAGGCGCCTGGAAGGCAGCACACCATCCGACGATCCCGGTCTTTGTGACAAATTGCCCTCTCTGTACCCCTAATAATTGAGTCGCCCACTACCAGCACCTGTCTGGCCTGCCCTGCTCTCCTGTCCCCCTGCTTACTGGAGCTGACATTCCCCTGACTGGCAGAGGAAGTGTCTGGCTTCAGCAGTGCTATCCCTGAAGTAACATCCCCCTCATCTGCCAAACTTGCAAACTTGTTGGGGTGTGTCAGATCAGAGCTAGCCTCCCTGGCACTTTTCCCTCTAACCTGCTTTCTAACTGTTACCCAGCTAGCTACCTCACTTTCCTGAGCCTCCTCCTCAGATATACATCCTCTTTATAGGATCCTTAAAGGATGCTTCCTTCCAAAAACAGCACCAACCTTGTCCACAGGTTCAGCTGACGTCCTAAGGAGCTGAGTTGCAATAACAGACACAACCAATGGGCACTGGTAGTAATGTTTTTGGAAGAAATCATCCATATTTTTCTAATCCTAGATAAACCCTTTAACAGTTTAGTAGTACAGAGAAATATCACTTTATGAAACCTCTGACCAGAAGTTCAGTGTCAGCTGGAGGGGAACAGTTAAAGGGCTTGTCCCATGAAAAATATTCTACACTTTTCAAACCACCAACTAGATGTGAATACTTTTGTAATTGCATGTGACTGAATATTTTGTAAAGCCATTGAGTTATTCGCTAAAATGTACCTGTATAGCGCCACCTGCTGTTTGCTTTTTTCCTCATCTCTCTGTTCTTGTCACTGAGGTGGATCAGACATAACTTTGGTTAAAAGCTGTGATAGTTACAGGACACCTTGAGTAAGGACATGCCCCTTGAGCTGCCAGCTTGAAATAAGTCCAGCACAGCAATTGGAGCAATGAATGGGGAGATCTCTAGATCAATATGAGGTACAGGACTTATTCTAGTTTTGTTAGAAAGAGATTGGCATTCACTATAAGATGTCTATAGGATGTTTAGAACGTCAATAAAAAATTGTAATTCTAATTGAAACTACCTTTCTTTACCATAATGGCCAACTTTAATTTCTATCTTCGGTTTTCCACAAAGAGAAGACTTGCTGTGCATAAGTCTGGGAAAGCTAAGAACTTGGTTAAAGTAGTAGTCAGGTGAATCCAACGGAGATGGCGATCAGTAGTGTGACAGAGGGGTAAGTACTGATGAAGCAATCTTGCTTCAACAAGCTAGAAGACAAAGGGTTTTAGTAAAAGCCAGGTAACACCATTAATACACACAAAAGGAGCTAAAAATGATGCATCCACTATATTTATAGGAGACAATAAAATGTGATACTTTTCAGGGCAGCTTTTAAGTGTTAGTTTTAATGGGATAAATATAAAAATGGGCAGTCAATGCTAGGGTTAGGGGTAGGTAACTGTGACTGTAGGAGTGCACTACCAAGCTTATAGAGTTTGAAAGGGATAATCTACATTTTTATCACAGTATAGCCCTGTGATGACTAACCTCCGGCATTCCAGCTGTGGTAAAACTACAACTCCCAAGATGCATGGGCTGTTTGGCTGTTCTTAGAACTGAACAGAAATGAATGGAGCATGCTGGGAGTCATAGTTTCACCACAGCTGCAGTGCCGGAGGTTAGCCATCACTGGTATTGCCTATAGGCACATGGTTACGATAGAGTTCATATTGATATAAGCTGAATTATCTGTACATCTGAGTTCTCTTTTATCTATACTTGTCTACATCAGAGAAGGTTTGAATTACTCACATTACAGTGGGCACAGAGAATAATCGTATCCAGTCTAATGGTGAAACAACGACAGTTAGATATAAAGTACAAAGAAAAAGCTGTATGGGAAGCCTGACGCTGCCAACAACTTAAATTCTCTATGTTCCTATCCCTTCTATTGTCAGCATTTCCTGATAATAGCTCTGACAATGACAGCAAGTCAATCCAGTGTACTTAAATGTACCCTGAGAAAGTAACCCTTTCCAGCATAAGAATACAATTAGACTATTGACTTGTTATATGTATTTTTTACATTTTCCACATAATATCTATGCATTTGAATTTATTTTCTACCCATGATCCCAGCCAATCAGCCTGGACAAACTGTGAGAACTTGAATACAGTAATTAAATTATTTGTCTTTGGCTTATCACATAGTTCTCTTCAGGAATGAGGTCTGTGATGCTGAGTAAAGGCATGCAGAGGGATTAGCCCATAACACTGGAATATTTGTCTTCTTGAATTTATCTATTTCATCTGCTTAAAGCAGAGACTTTCTCATAACAAGGGGCAAGTTGTGTGATGATTTCAGAAAATAAATCCTCTGAGATGTTCACCGTGTCATTTGGAGTCTATGTGAAATCTGGCCCGAATTAGGAAATGAAATGTTTTTGGATATAGGAAAGCAATACAGATCTCACTGCTGAAGGCAATAAAGCAGATATTGTTAAATAGCGGAAAAGAAAGTGTAAAGTACATTGTATGACAAGAGTTACTTTAATGAATAATACTTTAATAAATGCCTTCTATCTCATATATTTCCTCCATATATCCAGATAAAATGGACTGGACACCCACTATTAACTTAAAAGGGATCTGTGAGGGCAATTTGGTTCTCCAAACCACCACCAACCTATTATCCAGGATAGTGATTAGGGATGAGCGAACTTTTGAAAAGTTCGATTCGGCTGATTCGACAAATTTTACAAAAAAATTAGCTTTGTGACGAATTACTACACCACGAAGCGCATTTTTTTGTAAGTAGTGTGTGCAATAACAGGGAGCTGCAATAGCGCCCACCCCCATCATTGTATCCCTCAGATGTCGCGTGCATACATGATCGCGGCATCTGAGTGCAAAAAAAGTGTAAAATGAACAAAAAAAAAAATAAAAACATACTTACCTCCTCCATTTGCTCGTGACGGGCCGGCCGCCGCCATGTTGCTTAAAGATCTGGACCAAAATCTCGCATGGCGTGAGATTATGTCATCACGCCTTCATAGAAGGACTTTATGATTGTCCTTTAAAGGTGTTATGTTATGACTGATGTTAAAAATGAATATAGTACATGACAGTCTATTTCTAACAAACGTAGAACCAAAGTATTCAGATCCAGGTGCTAGTTTGAAAACTATAGATTATTTTTTGTGGGACAACCCCTTTAAATGTAAAGGGAACCTGTCATGTTGAACAGTGTTTGAGCTGCCTTGCCTATATAAAGTGCCTTGCGAAAGTATTCGGCCCCCTGGAACTTTTCAACCTTTTGCCACATTTCAAGCTTCAAACAAAGAGATATAACGTTTTACATTTTTGGTAAAGAATCAACAACAATTGGGTCACAATTGTGAAGCGGAACGAAATTTATTGGATCATTTAAACTTTTTTTGTAATAATAAAACTGAAAAGTTGGGCGTGCAAAATTATTCGGCCCATTTACTTTCAGTTCAGAAAACTCACTCCAGAAGTTCATTGAGGATCTCTGAATGATCCAATGTTGTCCTAAATGACTGATGAAGATAAATAGAATACACCTGTGTGTAATCAAGTCTCTGTATAAATGCACCTGCTGTGTGATAGTCTCAGGGTTCTGTTTAAAGCACAGAGAGCATCATGAAGACGAAGGCAGGTCCGTAATACTGTTGTGGAGAAGTTTAAAGCCGGATTTGGATACCAAAAGATTTCCCAAGCTTTAAAAATCCCAAGGAGCACTGTGCAAGCGATCATATTAAAATGGAAGGAGTATCAGACCACTGCAAATCTACCACGACCCGGCCGTCCCTCTAAACTTTCATCTCAAACAAGGAGAACACTGATCAGGGATGCAGCCAAGAGGCCCATGATCACTCTGGATGAACTGCAGAGATCTACAGCTGAGGTGGGAGAGTCTGTCCATAGGACAACAATCAGTCGAACACTTCACAAATCTGGAATTTATGGAAGAGTGGAAAGAAGAAACCCATTTCTCAAAGATATCCATAAAAAGTCTCGTTTACAGTTTGCCACAAGCCACCTGGGAGACACACCAAACATGTGGAAGAAGGTGCTCTGGTCAGATGAAACCAAAATCGAACTTTTTGGAAACAATGCAAAACTATATGTTTGGCGTAAAAGCAACACAGCTCATCACCCTGAACACACCATTCCCACTGTCAAACATGGTGGCGGCAGCATCATGGTTTGGACCTGCTTTTAATCAGCAGGGACAGGGAAGATGGTTAAAATTGATAGGAAGATGGATGGAGCCAAATACAGGACCATTCTGGATGAAAACCTGTTGGAGTCTGCAAAAGACCTGAGACTAGGACGGAGATTTATCTTCCAACAAGACAATGATCCCAAACATAAAGCAAAATCTACAATGGAATGGTTCAAAAATAAACGTATCCGGGTCTTAGAATGGCCAAGTCAAAGTCCAGACCTGAATCCAATTGAAAATATGTGGAAAGAGCTGAAAACTGCTGTTCACAAATGCTCTCCATCCAACCTCAAAGAGCTCGAGCTGTTTTGCAAGGAAAAATAGGAAAGAATTTCAGTCTCTAGATGTGCAAAACTGATAGAGACATACCCCAAGCGACTTGCAGCTGTAATCGCAGCAAAAGGTGGCACAACAAAGTATTAATGCAAGGGGGCCAAATAATTTTGCACGTCCCATTTTTCAGTTTTATTATTACAAAAAAAGTTTAAATGATCCAATAAATTTCGTTCCACTTCACAATTGTGACCCACTTGTTGTTGATTCTTCACCAAAAATTTTAAATGTTATATCTTTTTGTTTGAAGCCTGAAATGTGGCAAAAGGTTGAAAAGTTCCAGGGGGTCGAATACTTTTGCAAGGCATTGTAAAAAAAATAATAAATAAATAATATATATATATATATATATATATATATATATATATATATATTAGGGATTAGCGAACTTTTGAAAAGTTCGCTTCGCTTCGGCAAACTTTCTTGAATTTCGGATTCGTACGAACCGAACCTAAAACGAACCTTGCTATAACGGCTGAATAATTGCTTCTACAATAATGGGAGTCAGATAGGGTATAGTTTCGTTTACTTGCAGTTGCTATTACAAAGAAAAAATGGAAAAAATCCAAGTGACTTCAACAATGGCGACGCAAAATATACGCATATTAGAGAATTTACACTAAAGCGTACGCTAATGCGAACATTCCCGCACAAATAACGAACATACAGTGTAACGTTGTCAAAGGTGCGGTACTTAACTGAATATGTACTCATTAGCGTACGTATACACTGCGTCTGCGACCATTCCTACTCAAGTAACGAACATACAGTGTAGCGTTGTCAAAGGTACACTACTTAACTGAATATGTACGCATTAGCGTCACGAACAGGATGAGTCTGAAGTCCCTGTACCGTTAAGGTCACAGCTCAACCATCCCTAAAAGACTTTAAATTAAGCCTTTTATCTACAAGGCCAAAGAATTAGTCAGAAAACCTGACAAATGTCTACTGAAAAATGACTTCGACACCGTTGCTGCGGTGCAGACGGCGCAAAACGCTGCACGCCGGCACCAGAAAAGTTAACAACGCCATTTTCTCACTAGTGGCGCAGCTTCTTCATGCTGAAGCAAAGAAACTGTGTTCTCAAGAGCGTCAAAACCATGGCACGGCCCCCTGTAGCGCAGTAAAATCTAATCCAGCCCGCCAGGAACTTGCTGGGAGGAGCACTGAGAGCGAACACTCCACCCCCTTAGCTCCTCCTTCATCTCCGGTGTATGAGAAAAAAGAGAGAGGCAACAACATGGCGTCCTGACAGCGCGGCCCTAGTTGGGGGGATATGGTCTGGGGCACCGACCCATATGAGCCTACACCTAGACCAGCGGAGGTTCGCCTGGACCAACTTATCCGCAAGGCACAGCTGGTGCCGAACCCCGAAGTGCCTCATCTACCGGTGATAGCAGCTGGAGATCCTGCAAGCGAGGCCGCACACATGGTCCCGAAGATGGACGCAACCAGCGGTGCACTCAGGAAGCCAGCATACGTCCGGGCCAAAGTCCGAGTCGAGACGGCCGGGCCTGCGGAGGAAGTCCACAACCGAGTGGCCGGAGTCCCCACCTCGCCTAAGCCCCGACATAACGACCTCCGACAGAACCCCATCGTTCCTGCTGCGGTAACTAAAAATGTTACTACCCTGTGGGACTATAAAAGGGTTGTAGAAGAGTGGGTGGTCGAGGTGCTGGAACATCCCCGACGTGGTGACCCGACTCTCGAAAGGCGCACCGGGACTGTGCTTTGGTTCAGCGTGGACCGTGGCATGGGGTTCATCACAGATGAGGAGTCCGCTGAGGAGCTGTACGTTAATCGTCGCTCCGTGAAGAGGCCGTACCTCCCTCCAGCACGACACAACCTCCATGCGGGCGACTTTGTAGAATTCATGCCTATGAAGAGCCTACAAGGCCCCTTTGCCACCGGGGTGAAGGTCATCACCAGACCACCGAGGCCGGAGGCACCTCAAGAGGAATGGGAAGATCACTCCGCGATCGCCACCCTTACTCACTGTCCACGAGAGGATGAAGCGGGAGACAGTCAGCCAGGAGCAAGACCTCTAGTTGGCGAGCCAGAGCTACTCATTCCCGAGCTTCCTCCACCGCCAGCGTTCCAGGTGGGTCAGATTACAGGCAGCAAATTTATTTTCAACCCCCTGGCCACCTACCACCTGATGCAGGAGGCACCAGCAGCCCAATCTGTTGCCCGGGGTAGGCCTCTGGCCAAGCCTCTACAACCCGAGGTTCGGTCGCCAGTGGGCCCGGCAGGAGCATCCGGGCCTTACAGGGTCCGTTCCAAAATGGCTACCACAGTCACCAGTGTGACCACTGGGACCCTGCCCCGACCAGTGCCACATCTATCTTTAAGAGGACGCTGGGGAATGGCCGCTGCCTACCGTGAGGCCTATCAGAGGCAGGAGCGCCCTCTTATGTCGTTCAGCTCCAGCAGCGACGAGGAGGATGTGCCGGCTTTCCACTAAGGGTAGCCCGCACTCAAGTACTGGCAAAGAACTACAGGACTAATGGGAGCCACCCCGTGGACTGAGCCCTGACTGGTGAGAACCTGTTGGCTATGTTTTAATTTGTTCTGTTGCCCGTGTTTTAAGTCTCCACCATGATGGACACGTGTGGCTGGACTCCCCCCATCTGCAATAATCCAAGTTGCGCCATGTTTGCGCACCACATCCTTTTTACCCCCTTTTCAGGTTGTTGGAAAATCACTTTTAAAAGGGTTTGTCAAGAAACCTTTTCAGCTATTTATAACCTATTTTATTACCCATGTGGATTACAAATTTCAATTGAATTTGGACTTTGTTCCAGTCTCAAGCCAAAGAAGAAGAAAAGATGGACTTGAATGTAACCACAGATATCCTATATTATGCTTTTAATATATTTGCACTTAAATGTTTGCACTAATATTTTAACTTTCAGCAACGATCAAGAATATTGCCCATTGTGTGTGTTTCTTTGCAGGTGCCACAATGTGTCCTCCAATGCACTTTAATGTATGGTCATGCACTTAGCCAGATAGTTAGCACCTTACTTGTCTCTACCTCAGATATATATGCTGCCTCTGAGGGCGTTTCACACTAACGGTTCATGGTAGCCAGGTGTCAGAGCCACAAGCAGTTTTCTCTTATTCCTTCAGGGTTATCCTCGCTGCTATAGATGTGTCTTATATGTGTCAGGAGAGAATAGTCTCTCACTGGAACTCTGGTAGGACAGGTAGATTCCTCCTCCTAGTTCACTATGTCCTGAGGGCTTGAGCACCGCCTCCAGGCAAAAAATAACTTGCAGCTACTGATTGACATCAAGGTGACAAAGCGTAAAGCATTATCAGGCTTTGGTGCTTGGAAGGGATTACAGAATGAAGCCACCCTTCCGTTTGCGGGCTTATCATTTCACAATGGTGGGATTACAGAGTGAAGACACCCCCATGCTTTCTTTGGTATTCGTGGCCAGAATATTCAGAGTCAGTCAGAAATGGTTGCTTAGTGCAGTTTACATAGGTTGTTCGTCTGCTGAGAGGGGATAACAGAGATCGGACACCCTACTCACAAGGCAGGAACGTACCAGCATAGTAGCGCAATAGTCTATATGTGTATGTAATGTCATTTATATGTATCTGGTGGACCAGCAGGTGTCAGTAAATACTCTGGCAGATTCAGATGTAGTTTTACCAGAATGGTACGGTCCTTAGTCCATTCTGACCCCCTCTGCTGGAGAGAAGTTAAGTTACTCCAACTTCCTGCAGTGAGGAGGAAATGACAGTTTAGTCAGGGAGTTGTCCCCTGTACCCTGATTGGGGAGGACATGTGCAGGACAGCAGAGCACCTTCAGCTCTGCTGTACCCTAAAGACAGAGTAATATAGTCAGCAATAAGGCACACCAATACTCTCAAGGGAAGCCAGACTTAAAGGGAACCTGTCATCTCCGAAACACCCCCTGAACTAGAGTAAGCGGTGTATAGTGTAAGTGATGCTGAATCAGAATATATAAGTTTTATCTTCATACTCACTTCCATTCCGACGCTGTGCTCCTACAAACCGGCAGTAAAATACATTGAGAGGACTCTTCTTTGAGTCCTTTCCATTATGTGAGTGAGCACCGGAGTCCACTGAGTGCATTTTACTGCCGGTTTGTGGGAGCACAGAGTCAGAATATAAGAGAGTATGAAGATAAAACTTACATATTCGGATTCAGCATCACTTACACTATACATCTCTTACTCTAGTTCCGGGTGAGTTTCGGAGATGACAGGTTCCCTTTAAGAGGTAACCTCAGCTTAGAACTGGAAGCCTGAAACTTGAATTTCCAAGCATCTGCCAAGTATAAGCAATAAGCTGCACTTGCTGGACACCAAGCTGAAGGATGAACTGAGTTATTTGCATTCAAAGTTAAGTCAATAAAACTACGTTGGATCATTCCCAAAAGTCTGCGCATCATTCCCATCTGACGACCCTCAATTATTACTACTAGTAATTTTCTGCAGCCGGAGCCACCGCCTGGGGCCTGTTCATCTCACGAGGTAGGAACACCGTGACAATCCCACCAAAGACTTAAGTGGCCTAAATACCCCTTGGCACTCCTACCACTGGGACATAAAGGAAAATCACCTTAGAGGGCCCTGGAGGGGGAAAGGGTCGCCCCCGTAGCAACCACGGCACCCCGGGCACTGCAACTGCCGAGACTGAACTCTATAAACCCCCCACCAAATCACCCTCGCAGCCGGCCAATAAAACACACAACACCTTAAGTCGGGTAAGGGTCGGTCACAGCTTTATTTTCTTATCTTATTCCAAAACTTCAACTTGTTGACCATAAACATCATAACCCGGAGTATTGAGGCGCTCTGCCCCACAGCGTTCTGTGGGCAAGTCTGCCTTCTTCTCCGTCTGAAATAGTCAACCGACCTCTGATGTGTCTTGTAATTTAAAACACTGAAACAAACCAGAAATGAATCAGAAAAAGTAAAGAAAACGATGAAATAATGGGGAAGGGAGGGTGGGAAGCTTTCAGTCAAGATGCTGGAGAAAGAGGCCGTCCCCCTATCAGGGCCATCCTTTTAACCCCTTAGCCGCTACCACCACTTCAGCCAACCAGGACGCAGGGGTGTTGGTTAAAAGAAACACCCTCTCGCTGGTAATTAGAAACAGTGTCCACAAGAGAAACACCCCCGCGGGCAGAACAATTTTTTCCCCTTGCTGCAGGCTGAGTTTATTAACCCTTTAATGCACCTCCGCTCGTCAGTCATAGACGCCTTCACTTAGGCACCTAGGCGTCCGCTAAATTCAAAAGTGTAATTGGTGAAACGTCTGTCTTCAAAATAGAATCTAAATTTATGCTTTATCTTTTGTAGCTCAGCACAGGACAGTCAACGTTAAAAAAAACCCCTCTAACATTACAGCTAGTCTAGTAGGATACGGATACAGTGAAATAGACAGACAACCTCACCCACAGAATCCATGAGGTGAAGAAAGGACATTTAGAAAGGCACAGATTCAAGAAGGCTTAATTTTCATGAAATGGACACCTCACTGGCACTCGCTTTACTAATTGACGCAACTACTCTGGTGTAAAACCTCTTGAATCTTGGCCTATGGCTGTTGTCAAGACATATATATATATATATATATATATATATATCTTTGATACACCAGTTTGATGTCCTTACCGAGTGCAGCGCCCAACCCAATGGATGTATTCTTTTTTTTTTTTTTTTTTTAAGTGCTGTCACCAGCTGGCTTAAAGGATAAGTCCGGGCAATTTATAAGGCCCCATTCACACGACCGCAAAATTGATGATAGATACAGCCCCATTCACTTCTATGGGGCTGAGAGCTGTGGCAGGGAGCTAGCTCCATGCCGCGGCTCCTATGAAGAAAGTGCTATAGTTGTCCGTGCGCACAGACAAATATAGGCAGCAGAGAACCCCAAAAAAGCATCCCATTGTAAAGGCACCCGTAAATAAGGCAAGTTAACCTGCCTTTCAGCAACTGTTTGTTGCTGTAACTAACTGTGGAGGTGTTTTATATCACAGCTGAAGGACAGCAGCCTCCGTGATATATACCCCATAGACAGCCTTATTCCACGCGTGACTGCATGAGAGGCGTGAAATCATTCACACAGAGAAGAACCCCATCGTGATTTGCGGTGCGAGATTTTACTACTCTCATGAGATCAACAAAATACCTCAAGAACAGTTAGTACCCGCTCACAAAACGGTGAGTAGTGTTCCTTGGCACGGGTGCTAGGGATAGAACCCCACGGCTATAGTTCACAAAAGGTGAAATTCCCACTTAGTGAAGCATAGTCGTGGGGATTATTTTAGGGATGGTACTGTTCTTGGGGTATGGGTTGGACGGTGCACCAGTGTGAGGCATTAAGCTGGTGTGGAGATGTTAAATGGCCAACACACCATGGGCATTAAATTTGGAGATGGGGTTCTGTTTATTTAAATGTATCAGAATGAAGTAGGGAATTTTTAAGGTGAGTTTTTTTTAAATTGGGGTCTAAGGGGTAAACATTACTTAATAAGTTAAATTATGGATTTTTACGTTGGGCACATATTTGGAATCTTAAGGTCATTTTCTTGGACACACGGATTGCCATGCAAGACGGGTGACTGATGACTTAGTCATTCACATCTGGCAGGGGGGTGGTATAATCCGATGTAATCCAGGCACGATTCATCTTTATAAAAGTCAGCATCTCAACACTGTGGCAAGAGAGCCTCGTTCTTTGCGGTGTTACGATGTTATCCGCCACACTGAACACCCTCTGACGCGACACTACTGGCTGGGCAGGACAGCAGAGCCAAAGAAAACTCTGCCAGTTGAGGCCAAATGTCAAGTTTCTCTGCCCAGTACTGCACGGGGGTCGGTGACACTTTGGGGCAGGGTACAATCCAGGTAGGCAGTGACCTGGTGGGTGAGCTCATGCTGGTCCACGCCATGAGGCCGGTGTTGTGTCCCCTTTTCAGCAGCTGGCTGCATGAAATCGCATGAAATCAGCGATTGGAGGCTGTAGCGATTTCTCACACCTCCACTAGTGGTGTTGGTAGTGGAGCGCACTGGTTCCCCCCAAGCGGATGTTGTCTGGGAACCTGGCTGGTCTCGATGGTAAGTAGAGACCAGCTGTCGGGTGAGTAGGTCCCGGTAGTACCCCAGTTTTGCCTCCCTCTCTGATGGTGGAAAGAATTCTGCCATTTTGCGGCGGAAGTGAGGGTCCACCAGGGTGGCCAGCCAGTATTGGTCCCTCTGTCGGATGTCCACAATCCGGCTGTCACTCCTCAGACACTCCCGCAGGCACCTTCCCATCTGCACCAAGGACAATGAGCGCCTCTCCTCTCCACTGTCCTCGGTATAGTTCCAGGGTCTGCTGGGGTCTTCCTCCGCTTCCTCTACCACCTCATCCTCCATCTCCTCCTGTGATTGAGAGGCAGAGAAGCCAGGTGGCGGTGTGTGGAATGGCTGGGCATGGACATCTTCCTCCTCCTCACCCTCCATCTGCACTTCATCCATCTCTGGGCTCAAGGCGATTTTCAGCCTTGGAGTGGTGGCCGGGGAATCCTCGCTGATGATGCTTTTCAGCGCACTTTCCAGAACATGGACGAGTGGGATGATGTCGTTGATCCCATAGTACTGCCTGCTCACAAACAAAGTCGCGTCCTCAAAAGGGATCAACAATTGGCAGACTTCACGCATCATCTGCCAGTGTGTGACTTGGAAGTCGCAGTGTGGCGTGAAGCTGCCTGATTGCCCCATGAGGTAGTCTGTAATGGCTGACCTTTGCTCGTACAGGCGGTCCAGCATATGGAGGGCAGAATTCCAGTGTGTTGGCACGTCACAGATTAGCCGATGTTGGGGCAGACTGCGCTGTCTCTGGATCCTGAGCAGGGTGTTCCTTGCAGTGTAGGAGTGGCTGAAGTGTTTGCACACTCTGCGTGACATCCTCATAAGGTCTTGTAGTGCAGGAAATGATCTAAGAAACCTGTGCACTATGAGGTTTATTACATGTGCCATACAAGGTGTATGACTCAGCCCTCCCTGCTGCACTGCAGAGACAATGTTCCTCCCATTGTCTGCTACCACACTTCCCACCGTTAGTTGACGTGGGGTCAGCCATTGATTTACCTCCTCCCGGATGGTCCGGAGGAGCTCCTGCCCACTGTGTCTCTGTTCACCCAGGCTCACCAAATGGAGGACAGCCTGAGAGCGCCGGGACTGACATCGGTGGTAAGACACCGGGGCAGGTTGGACTGCAGTAGAAGCGGCGGATGTTTGCAAGGTGGTGGAGGCAGAACTTCTGCTTCCCGATGCTGGCCCCCTAAAGCACCGTGGAGGTGACAGTGGCAAGAATGGGCCAACTTCCTGATGGTCTTCTGGGAGGATGTTGACCCAATGGGCAGTAACAGACATGTACTGCCCTTGCCCATAATTTGAGCACCAGACATCAGCACTCAGGTGCACACTCTTGGACACCGAGAGTCCCAACAAATCGCCCACCTTTTTCTGCACACAACTGTGCAGTGATGGGACAGCTTTTTCAGAGATGTAGTGGCGGCTGGGGACTCGCCATCTGGGGTGCACACACGCCATGAAATCCCTGAAAGGCTGGGAGTCCATGAGGTTGAAGGGCAGGGTCTGAAGCACCAGCAGCTTAACCAGGTGTCCGGTCAGTTTCTGGGCCATGGGATGGCTGCTGGAATACACCTGACGTCTGCCCATGGACTCAGTCAGGGATTGCTGCCTCATTAGCGGTGTACATGGCAGTGACACTGTGCTGCTGCTGGCAACTGAGGCTGACGAGCCCTGAGTTCCAGTGAGAGGATGCTGCATGATGGAATCTGCAGTGTATGGTGCATCCTGACAGGAGGTGGTATTGGGGTCACGGTTCTTCCAGGCCTGTTGGTGTTGCCTTTCCATATGCTTTCGCATGGATGTTGTCCCGAGATTATCACCCCTACCATGACTGACCCTCTCATTGCACAGCAGGCACAAAGCTGTATGCTTATCTGTCCCCAGGCGGAAGAACTGCCAGACGACTGAGGACCGTGGTTTGCTGACAGTCATGGGGGGTCTTGCTGGCTGTTGACTGCCACTGCTGCCTGAGGGTGCCCTCTCAGGACCAAGGCTTTGAGAGGGTGATCTCTGCCTGGTAGCTTCTCTTCTACCCCTCCATCTTGTGCCTCGGTTGCTTGCAACAGTGGGATGTTGCTGCGTCGGTGGCACCTCTATTTCCTCCACCGATGATGCTGAGGATAATGCTGCTTGAGGGCGCCACGTCCGATCAGCGACATCATCATCAAAGTCAGGACCACTGCTACTTTCCTCCGGTGGCTGGGACAGGATATCAGGTGTGGCACTGGATGCCCCTCCCTGGCTCTGTTGACTGCTTACAGCCAACACCTCCTCTGGAGTCTCAGTACGATCCACCCGCTGACTTTGGTGGATTTCCTCCTCCTCCTCCTCCTCCTCCTCATCACTAAAAAGTGGTAGAGACTCCAAGGGCAGATCAAGGTTTGCAAAGTTCCCTGGCAGAAGGTGCCCCAAAGGAGAGTGGCATTCTAATAACAGGGGACGGGGCAGAGGACTTTCGCTGACCGTCCCATGTAAGGGTGGTGTCGGATGATCCAGCCGATGCTTGACTCCTCGTTTGGGAGCTTTGGGCGGTGGAACTGGAGGATTGGGTAAGCCAATCTAGAACCGCTGGCTGTGTGGTTCTTACATGACCAGTGGGCGTCAGGGGTAGCTGCACCCTGCTGCCACGCCTGTTACCCCGGCTGCCACCGGGCCTGGTGCTGCCACTTCTCCTACCCTCACTGCCTGCTGTTGCACTCCTTGCCTGGGAAGTGCTGGAAGTAGGACGCTTGGACATATTTTTATTGTGTGGGGGGAAATTAAATTATGTTTTTTTTAATACCGTATTTTTCGCCCTATAAGACGCACTTTTTTTCCCCCAAAAGTAGGGGGAAAAATGCTGTGCGTCTTATAGGGCGAGTAGGGACCCCCATCAGACCTCAGATCAGCCCACCCAGCCACTGATAAAGACCATACTTACCTGTTCTGCGCTGCCGCTGCCGTCCGGTCCCACGCTCCGCGCTCTTCTCTCTTCCCTGCCGGCACGCACTATGACCTGACGCTGCGGCGTCAGGTCATAGTGCGTGCCGGCAGGGAAGAGAGAGGAGCGCGGAGCGTGAGACCGGACGGCAGCGGCAGCGCAGAACAGGTACGGTAAGTATGGTCTTTATCAGTGGCTGGGTGGGCTGATCTGAGGTCTGATAGGGGCACAAGACGCTAATCTGAGGTCTGATGGGGGCACATTCTGCTGATCTGAGGTCTGATGGGGGCACATTCTGCTGATCTGAGGTCTGATGGGGGCATGATATGAGGTCTGATGGGGGCATGATATGAGGTCTGATGGGGGCACATTCTGCTGATGTGAGGTCTTATGGGGGCACATTCTGCTGATTTGAGGTATGATGGGGGCACATTTTGCTCATCTGAGGTCTGATGGGGGCATGATATGAGGTCTGATGGGGGCACATTCTGCTGATTTGAGGTATGATGGGGGCACATTCTGCTGATTTGAGGTATGATGGGGGCACATTCTGCTGATTTGAGGTATGATGGGGGCACATTCTGCTGATTTGAGGTATGATGGGGGCACATTCTGCTGATTTGAGGTATGATGGGGGCACATTCTGCTGATCTGAGGTCTGATGGGGGCACATTCTGCTGATCTGAGGTCTGATGGGGGCACATTCTGCTGATCTGAGGTCTGATGGGGGCACATTCTGCTGATCTGAGGTCTGGTGGGGGCACAGTGAGATCTTATGGGGGCACAGGGGGCTGATATGGGGGTCTGATGTGATGTCCTTAAATTTATGGGCAGTCTGATAAGAGGATCTGATGAAAAATATTTTTTTCTTATTTTCCTACACTAAAACCTAGGTGCGTCTTATGGGCCGGTGCGTCTTATAGGGCGAAAAATACGGTACTTTTTTAAACTTTATTTATTTTTTATAACTTTTTTTACCTTTTTTTAAATTTTTTTTAACTTTTTTAAACTTTTTTTTTTAAACTTTGTTTATAACTTTTTTTTAGGAGTTTTTTTAACCTTTTTTTGTTGCGGCTAAACGGGGTTGACGGCACCCAGCTGAGCAGCAACGTGTAGCGTGTACGGTCACGGAACAGGAATGCTACCTGTCCTGACTCTTTTCTATCACTATTTTTTTTTGTCACCCTATCTCTCCCTAGATGTCACAATTTTTTTTATTTATATGACTTCCTCTCCCTATCTCTACCTATCTCTTGTTTTCTCAGCCTCTTTCCCTATCTATCAGCTTAACTTCTATATTTAGCTTTCTCTTCCTCTCTCCTGCTTCTCTCACTAACCCTTTCTATTTCTTCTCTATCTCTCCCTGTATCTATCTACTTGTTTGACTATCGATCTATCTAGCTATCTCTTTTCCCTCTCTATCTATGGAGCTCCTTTCTCTCGGATATCTGAAGACGCACTGACAAAATGTCGGCGCGCTCAGGCACTTCCGGGGCTGTGAGATTGTGTGATATATTGTGTGTATGTATATATACATGCATGTGCATCTCTATATAGCTGTGTGTGTATAAATAGAGAGAGAGAGAGGGAGATATGTGTGTGCGTATCTCTCTCTCTCTCTCTATATATATATATATATATATATATATGTGTGTGTGATATATTGTGTGTATGTATATATTCATGCATGTGTGTCTCTATATAGATGTGTGTGTATGTGTATATATATATATATATATATATATATATATATAAACACACACACAAAGAGAGACACACACACATATAAATATGTATATATATATATATATATATATATATATATATATATATATACGTATATATACATTACACACGCACGCACACACATGTGTGTATTAAAGGTATCTGATCAGTCGGGGTCCAACTTCTAGAAAGGCACTGTGATCTCCTTCTCCAGCGGTCAGATCCCCACCAATCAGATACTTATCCTCTATCTTGTGGATTGGGGATGAGATCTTAGGCCTTGTTGACATTTCCATTTTTCACAGCATGCATGCTATAATTTAGGAGGCTGGCAGAGGAAGGAGAGGGCAGAGGCTGGGATGGCTACATGGCAGTTGCATGCTGATCCCACTCCTTCATCTGCCAGCCTCCTGTACTATAGCATGCAGTATATAGCAGCCTCTCCTCTCTGCCCGCTGCTGCGCTGTGTACTAATGCTTACTTTGGCACACTTACATATGCACACAAGCGGTGCTAGGATAGTCCTGGGCTGGCATCGGGTGTGTGCATATGTAAGTGTGCCATAATTAGCATCTCTGACATCTGTGCAGGTCCTGGGTCTCTAAACAGCTGGGCACTTGACCACTGCAGCCAATTACTGGTTGCAGCAGTGATATGTCACCCATGAAGCTTGTAAGTGGGTCCTGTGCCACACAGGTGACGTGTCACCACTGCAGCCAGTTATCGGCTGCAGTGGTCATGTGCCCCTTGTTAAAATGGACGCTAAAAATTACTGTAAATACATTTTAAGAAAGGGTAAAATAGCCACATTAGTAGGGTTTTCATGGGATGAGGATTTGCAGTGTGTGTTTGGCGGGGGGTCCCCATGCAAAAATTTGCTGTGGGGCCCAGTCAGTTCTAGCTAAGCCCCTGCCTAGGTGTGTCTTATAGGGAGAAAAATACAATATTCTGTGTGTCTGTACAAAATATGTACACTTTCTCAATATTTTACTATTTTTGCACCGTTCATAGGGAAAATAATAGTTCTTACAGTATGTCACCACAAGAGCCATAACTTTTTTTTTGTCGATGTGGTTGTTTGTTTTGGTTGTTATCCTAATTACATAGCTCCTCTTCTTTTGGTAAAAAGAAAAAAAACATTTTTTTATTGGATCTCTTTTACTGTGATTTACTGTCAAATAGAGAAGACCAAATTTACAAAATTATTTTTGGCAATTTGTGCAATCTACCACAAAATTTATTCTCATATCAATCAATTCTACCTGAATCAAAAATGCCTTAAAGGGAACCTGTCAGGTTGAACATGTTTTTTGAGCTGCAGGCAGTATTTGAAGCTGAGCAGTATAGAGAAGCTGAGCAGATTGATATATAGTTTTGTGGGAAAAGATTTAGAATAAATTGTATTTTATTCACTTAATTTCCTGCTCATTGACAGCTATCTCTGTATGCACAGTTATAGAGGGATGGCTGTCAATCACTAAAAGAACCGCCTCCTGGACTTCAGACTTCAGAATGAGCAGGAATTTAAATGAATGAGATACAAGTTACTCTGAATCTTTTCCCACAAAATTATATATCGCTCTGCTCAGCTCCTCCTGCTTTTCATAGCCACAGATTCCCTTTAAATTCCTTGAAATTCTCTCTCTATATCTCTGAAAAAATTCTATCTAAACTAATCAGAATAAATGTTTTTAAAAAATTAGGGTCAAATTTTGATTCTAATGAATTGATTCACTGATCTCTACTGCAAACACATTTATTTAGTTTTTATTAATTAACTTTATTAAAATGGAATAAAATGTTTTTATTGTTTTCACAGTCTGATATTCTCTATAATACTCATTATTGCCTATCTCTTTAGAACAGTCCAATAGACTTATTGCGTTGGCAGACTTGAGAGCCTTTCATATTCAGCCATCATCAATCCATAATCCCATTGCAGGGTGCCAATGGAGTGACAGAGGGAGCCCCTTCCTTTTTTGTAACCACCTTGATGCTGCAATTGCAGTAGACTGATATTTAAGATGTGAATGCAGTGGAGCCATCCAGCTCCACTGTCTTCCCTATGAATGCAGCTGTATATTATCTCAATATCAAAGGGGTTGGACACTTTCTGGCTACTTGTGACTAATGTGTATGTAAGATGAATAAATGGCACTTACTAATATAGACTTTGCTGATATCCTGTGTCGTATGTTCTATTTTATAAGCCATGTCCCCTTGTATGCTAAATCTTCTGTGCCGTCCGCATAGAGGGGCTGTCCGTAAGATTGCAGGTGATGGTGAGTCGTGACTGAACACATCACTCAGTCTCCTCTATTCTAACACACTGTACTAAACTACCAACAGTGCAAGTACAGATGACACGTAGTATATTTGAATGTAGGAGATATCACATGGAGGTGATCTCCCTGGTCACATGACCCTCCTCCTCTTACAAACACATTGGTCAACAGTAACAACATGCTCTGCTGCCGGCAAACGAGTCTGCATGAAGACGAACTGTGGCATTAGCGATCGCTCCTTCCCATACTGAGGAGGAGATTGCTGCATAGCAGCGATCTCCACCACAAAGGAGCAGGCGATTGTCGGGATGGAACGCTTCAACAATCACCTGATGAATTTTCCCCTGTAAAGTGACCTTAAAGGTACGGACATGCTTCACAGTTTTCAAAATTATTGTTAATGGCCACACACTTTTACAAGTAAAATGCAATTAATGTCAATGACCACGTGGATTTGTGGATAACTACTATTTTGCTATTGTGTGGCATTAGAAATTGATTTGAATACTGCACTGACCACATGCCAACATAGTTTTCATCTGTGTGCAGCCACCTATACATGTGCCTGTACTGTAAGGTGCCAGACAACCTGCACCCACAGACTCCTGAAATGTTCAATAATTACCAGCTTGAAGGCGATCTACAGATATATTATAAAAATCAATGTCTGTCTGTCTGTCCATCTGTCCTCTATAGGTATCCAGATGCTTGAACTGTTGGACACCAAGTTTAACACATAGGTACATCTGGTGCCTGGGAAGGTCTTAGCTCTCTAGGATGAACCATTCTTGAGAAATTACTGAAAAATGCCAATATGGCACCATCACACGACCCGTATTAGCAAATAGAAGCACATGGTCACATAACCCTTATTAGCCAATAGAAGCTCACAAGTCCTTCAGTCCTCACTCCACTGACATACACATAGTTTTACACCAGGTTTCCATAACAACTCAGCCATTTCTCTTCACTGTTATTGGTCACTGTTGGCGGGGCACTGTTGAGGTTACAAGAGCCTAGGATGCTGTGGAGGTCACTCTTAAGGGGACAATGTGCTGTGGAGATCATTTTAATGGGGACAAGAGTTGTGTGGAAGTCACTGTTAAGGGGGCAGGTGCTGTGGAGGTCACTGTAATGGGGGACAGTTAAAAATTAAATAAACAGTGTGTAACTGCTGGGGTATATAGGTCTACTAGCAATTTCCTTGGAAAAAAACAGGACATAGATTGGTCTTCTGGGCACCCTTAGAACAAATCCAGTAAACACACAAACAGACCAACACATTATACTTGGGCAGCACCCGGTACTTTTTCTACTGTAAATATATTTGGGGATCTCGCCTAATGAGTGGCATTTATTAAGTAGTGCACGCGCTATGCATTTTTTTCCATTGTTAATTAAGGAATCTCACACGATCGCCTGGAACTATATCCTGTCTATCACATTTGTTAATAACAGCCAGTGTACATTAACAGCATCCAGAACATAGTGTGATGTGCAAAATGCGGCAGCAATCCAGTTAAAAGAAAAAAGAACTGAATTAGACAGGAGACAGTCATAGTCAATCAATACTTATCAATTAGGCTTCTGCACACTTTACACATTAGAGGAAGTGCCAGAACAAGTTACATATTGTCAGCAGCAACCCATTCATTTAACCATTTTGCTTACTTTTATTGCTGCTGTAGATAGTTAGGCATGCTTGCTTGGAATGTGCACAGATACACTTCACATTCATACTACATATTTTCCCTTTTGTACAATTCAAGTTAGGCAGTTAGAATTATCTATTCGCAATAAGTATTGGAACAAAGGGCTTCCAGTGATTAACAATAACCTTATGAATCAGGGGAATTCAGCATTTTAGAAATATTATTGTGACAGGTAATTTGAAGGCGTAATTTATGGAACTTTTTCCCCAATTATATCAGTTAACCCCTTAAAGATGAAGCCTATTTTAGTTTTTGCATTTTCGTTTTTTTTTCTTCCCCTCATTCCAAGAGCCATAACTTTTTTAATTATTCGTTGGCATAGCCATATAAGGGTTTATTTTTTTGTTTATTCATTTGTGTAATGTTTTATTTTTTTTTACTACTTAAAAAAACTTTGAAAAAAAAATCACAGTTTTTAATTTTACATCTCCATCTTCTGACATAGCTTTTTATATATCTATCTACAGAGCTCTATCAACCCTTGTTTGCTGGACAAACTGTAGCTTTGATTGGTACCATTTTTGGCATACATACAACTTTTTGATCACTGTTATTCAATTTTTTGGGAGGACAAAGGTGACCCAAAAATTTAGAATTATGTGTTTTTATCTTTCCATTACAGTGTTCACATTCAGGCAAAATATTTTTATATTTTAATAGTTCAGACATTTTTGGACGTGGTGTTACCTGTTATGTAAAATTGGGAAATAGGGTGATTTGATTTTTTAATTTTTTTTTTTTTAAACTCTTAGGTCACTTCCCACCCATAATTGTTGAATGTAGTTAATTCAAAAGGGGGTTGACTTCTTTAAAAAAAAAAAAATCAGGAATATACTAAAAGAAATAGTGGGTTCAGTTGTTTACCATCTTCACAGAACAATTATCAAAAACCTTTGCGGGTCAGATGCAGACCCATTCACCTCAATGGGGCCACGGGGCACACAGGGGTGCTGACCACATCCGTATGTCCGTTCCACGGCTGTTTCTCAGACAAGGATAGGACAGTTCCATAGAGGGCAGGATGTTTAATTTCGCAAAATGCGGAACACATATAGCCAGTATCCATGATTTGTGGACCAGCAAAAACGGCTTTGTGCATGACGTGTATGGTTCCGCATCCGACCCGCAAAAAATGTGTATCGGATATGGCCCAAAAATACGTTCATGTGCATGAGCCCTAAAGGGAACATGTCAGCTACACTATGCTGAGGGCAGTCAAGTCTAGTGACAGACCCCCTGATTTCAGTGGTTTGTCACTGCTATGACTTTTAGAGTACTGACCTGCCAAACTATCCAGTGCATTCCAGCGCTGCAAGGGATAGGAGTATGATGCTGCTCGCTGTCCCTGCCCTCTCCCACCTCTGGACAGATAAGGAAGTATGCTCTATTTGTTTGTGCTCACAGATCCATTACACGCATTATAGTCTATGGGTCCATGAAAACCACGGATGCAACACGGACACCACCCATGTTTCGTCCGTGTTTCACGGATCATTAGGAGGAGGCATCACTGACCACTAGAGATGAGCGAACATGCTCGTCCGAGCTTGGTGCTCGTTCGAGCATTAGGGTACTCGTAACTGCTCGATGCTCGGACGAGTATCTCGCCATGCTCGAGGAAATGGCAACTTCCGCATCGTGCTTTTTTGGCGCCTAAAAACACAGCCAATCACAAGCCAGGAGACTCTACAGTACACCCAGCATCACGTGGGGCCCTTACATGTCGATAGCAGGGGTTGGCTGGCCTGATCAGGTGACCCTGGAATATACTACCGGCGCTCGGCTCAGATGCCGTCTGGATGTCGTTAGGGATAGAGCTGCTGCCTTTCAGGGACAGTGTTAGGGCCTGCATTTAGTTGTCTGTTAGGCAGGGATCACCCACAAAGAACACAACAGCCCTTCTAAGGGCTAAAAGACATTTTATTTATTTATTTTTTTGTCACTTGGCTGGCTGGCACTAGTAGTGCAGCTATCGCCATATCTAACTCTGTTTTTTTTTTTTTTGTTCTATCTCAGTGATACAAATCCATTGCACACAGCACTGTGGAACCATTCTGTGTGTCACAGTTCAGCACTGACTCACTCAAATCCATATACACTGTCCAGGTGACACTTTCTGTACGTCACACAATACAACCAAGTCATTTGCTACCAATATCATCTACCGCTTGATCCAGAAAATTCTCTGTGTGACATTTGTCTGGGTCACAGACTAAATAGCCACCGTTAAGAGGGTGTCAGTCAGTTCTACCATATTTCCTGCACGTCACGTTCCCAAAAAAACAAAATATAAAAAAAAAATATATTTTTTCAGTTGTTTTAGCTCAGTGATACAAATCCATTTTACTCAGCTTTGTGTAACCTTTCTGTGTGTCACAGTTCAGCACATTCGCTCCCATCCGTATATACTGTCCAGGTGACACTTTCTGTACGTCACACAATACAACCAAGTCATTTGCTACCGATATCATCTACCGCTTGATCCAGAAAACTCTCTGTGCGACATTTCTCTGGGTCGCAGACTAAATAGCCACTGTTAACAGGGTGTCAGTCAGTCCTACCATAGTTCCTGCACGTTACGTTCCCAAAAAAATAAAATTGTAAAAAAAATATAAAAAAACAAATATAAAAAAAAAATATATTTTTTCAGTTGTTTTAGCTCAGTGATTCAAATCCATTTTACTCAGCTTTGTGTAACCTTTCTGTGTGTCACAGTTCAGCACATTCGCTCCCATCCGTATATACTGTCCAGGTGACACTTTCTGTACGTCACACAATACAACCAAGTCATTTGCTACCGATATCATCTACCGCTTGATCCAGAAAACTCTCTGTGCGACATTTCTCTGGGTCGCAGACTAAATAGCCACCATTAACAGGATGTCAGTCAGTCCTACCATAGTTCCTGCACGTTACGTTCCCAAAAAAACAAAATTGTAAAAAAGTATAAAAAAACAAATATAAAAAAAAAAATATTATTTCAGTTGTTTTAGCTCAGTGATACAAATCCATTTTACTCAGCTTTGTGTAACCTTTCTATGTGTCAAAGTTCAGCACATTCGCTCCCATCCGTATATACTGTCCAGGTGACACTTTCTGTACGTCACACAATACTACCAAGTCATTTGCTACCGATATCATCTACCGCTTGATCCAGAAAACTCTCTGTGCGACATTTCTCTGGGTCGCAGACTAAATAGCCACCGTTAACAGGGTGTCAGTCAGTTCTACCATATTTCCTGCACGTCACGTTCCCAAAAAAACAAAATATAAAAAAAATAAATATATTATTTCAGTTGTTTTAGCTCAGTGATACAAATCCATTTTACTCAGCTTTGTGTAACCTTTCTGTGTGTCACAGTTCAACACATTCGCTCCCATCCGTATATACTGTCCAGGTGACACTTTCTGTACGTCACACAATACAACCAAGTCATTTGCTACCGATATCATCTACCGCTTGATCCAGAAAACTCTCTGTGCTACATTTCTCTGGGTCGCAGACTAAATAGCCACCGTTAACAGGGTGTCAGTCAGTCCTACCATAGTTCCTGCACGTTACGTTCCCAAAAAAACTAAATTGTAAAAAAAATATATAAAAACAAATATAAAAAAAAAATTATTATTTCAGTTGTTTTAGCTCAGTGATACAAATCCATTTTACTCAGCTTTGTGTAACCTTTCTGTGTGTCACAGTTCAACACATTCGCTCCCATCCGTATATACTGTCCAGGTGACACTTTCTGTACGTCACACAATACAACCAAGTAATTTGCTACCGATATCATCTACCACTTGATCCAGAAAACTCTCTGTGCGACATTTCTCTGGGTCGCAGACTAAATAGCCACCGTTAACAGGGTGTCAGTCAGTCCTACCATAGTTCCTGCACGTTACGTTCCCAAAAAAACTAAATTGTAAAAAAAATATAAAAAAACAAATATAAAAAAATATATATTTTTTCAGTTGTTTTAGCTCAGTGATACAAATCCATTTTACTCAGCTTTGTGTAACCTTTCTGTGTGTCACAGTTCAGCACATTCGCTCCCATCCGTATATACTGTCCAGGTGACACTTTCTGTACGTCACACAATACAACCAAGTCATTTGCTACCGATATCATCTACCGCTTGATCCAGAAAACTCTCTGTGCGACATTTCTCTGGGTCGCAGACTAAATAGCCACCATTAACAGGATGTCAGTCAGTCCTACCATAGTTCCTGCACGTTACGTTCCCAAAAAAACAAAATTGTAAAAAAGTATAAAAAAACAAATATAAAAAAACAAATATTATTTCAGTTGTTTTAGCTCAGTGATACAAATCCATTTTACTCAGCTTTGTGTAACCTTTCTATGTGTCAAAGTTCAGCACATTCGCTCCCATCCGTATATACTGTCCAGGTGACACTTTCTGTACGTCACACAATACTACCAAGTCATTTGCTACCGATATCATCTACCGCTTGATCCAGAAAACTCTCTGTGCGACATTTCTCTGGGTCGCAGACTAAATAGCCGCCGTTAACAGGGTGTCAGTCAGTTCTACCATATTTCCTGCACGTCACGTTCCCAAAAAAACAAAATATAAAAAAAATATATATATTATTTCAGTTGTTTTAGCTCAGTGATACAAATCCATTTTACTCAGCTGTGTGTAACCTTTCTGTGTGTCACAGTTCAGCACACTCGCTCCCATCCGTATATACTGTCCAGGTGACACTTTCTGTACGTCACTTAATTCTACCAGACTGAACAAGTTTGTGGGTTTCAGTACACCAGGCCAGTTTAATTTTTTTTTTATATCATACACTTATATACAAAAAATGTTGAACCTCAGGGCTAAGGGTCGAGGACGAGGGCGTGGGCGTGGGCATTCAATTACTGCAGGGGGCAGAGGCCGTGGTCCTGGGCAGGGTGAGACAGTACCTGCTATTGAGGGAGCTGTGGAACGCCGCAGAGTTACACTCCCTAGCTTCATGTCTCAACTTACAGGGACACGTGGTAGAGGACTGTTGAAACCACAACAGTGCGAACAGCTGATCTCGTGGATTGCGGACAATGCTTCAAGTAATTTGTCCACCAGTCAGTCTTCCACGCAATCCACCCACGTTACCCAAGGGAGCACTCCTCTGGCTCCTCCACCTCAACCTCCTTCCCCCAGTCTGCCCCCTCCCAGGAAA